>PVKA01005693.1:17421-49428 GCA_004027165.1 Ctenomys sociabilis
ATATATATATATATATATATATATATATATATATATATATATATGAATATTATTTTTCTGAGTCTATACTCCACTGTGCATTTTTATTCTCTTTCCTGTTTGGAGTATTGGCACTTATATCTCCAGTGACACATATTTAAAATAATTCTTTGCTGTTCTTATCTTTCTTTCCATGGCGACCACCATGTTATTCTCTAAATTCAGATGGCATCAGCCTTTACTAGGTAGGAATTGGAAACCCATACTGGTAAGGTCATGATGCTTTGTATTGTGAAAGCATTTACTCATAATTGCTTCTTGCTTGCTTTAAAGGTATTACACACAACCTCAGTAAAAAACAGCTCTGTTTTTGATGGGGGGAGGTAGAACAAAAATTCAAAATAGAGGTAAATCAGTAGGAAAGTAGGAATTTCCAGAACTCAAAACTTTGCAGACTTTTCAGTTTGAAAACTTATCCCAAATGAAAATGCCTTGGATAATTATCCACAAATGAAAAATATTCTCAAAAATAATAATGGCTAAGAAACCCAGTGTCATATTATAGCACGTCAGTAAGTCCAAAAATAAGAATTTATGCTTTCAGAAGAGAACAGTTGCACATTGCCTTCTTCACTCCTCCCCCAACCCAGAAGGAAAACACTGAGAGACAGAGACAGAGACAGAGAGAGAGAAAGAGAGAGAGAGAGAGAGAGAGAGAGAGAGAGAGAGAGAGAGAGAGAGGAGAGACCTACCACAGCAGGACACATGGGGACATAAACACCTTACCTTGCCATAGACTCTAACATGAGGCTCGCACCAGCAATCCTGGCACCAGGCCAGATCCTGTAGATGCAGGCTCAAGACTAGACACCATGAACTTAAGCCACCTTATAACTCAAATGGTCTGAGCAGACAAACACAGAGCTCTATCCTTCAGCTATGAAATGCCATTCGTCTGAGGCATACTCAAAGCATTCTTCAGATAGAGCATGTGTTAGGCCACCAAGCATCTTAAATATTTTAAAAGCCTGAAATCATATCTAATATCTTTTCCAGTCACACTGGTGAAGCTAGAAATCAATAACAAGGGAAACTTTTTAGAAAACTCACAAATATGAACATACTAAATGGTATAATAATGAGAAAATTTGGAAAATTCACAAGTATGAATGAAACTACAACATGATATGAAATCACCAATGAATAAAAAAAGAAATTTAAAAAATTTTCAAGTAATAAAATGAACATATGATTCACAAAACTTATGAGTCACAGCAAAAAGTAGTTATAAAAAGAAAGTTTATAGCAATAAATACCTAGCTCTACCAAAAAAGATTTTTATGAAAAAGCTAAAGCTATGCCTTAGAAGACAGCAAAAGGCACAACTAATCCAAAATATAGTAGAAGAAAGTAATTAATAAAGATCAGACCTAGGCAAAGCTAATCCAATATCAAGAAATCAATATTTTTATTGTGATCATAGTTAGAGGGGCATTTACTGCAGGACATCAAATAACTCAAATGATACCTGTGTATTTTCTGTGTAGAGTTTGCATTTAAATTTCTTTTAAAAGTGCAAGAACTAAAATAAAATATAATACCTTGTAAATTAAGTAATATTGATTTTTCAGGTATAGCCAACATGGAGACTATCCATCATATTCAAGGGTCAAATAACAAAATAACAGTAAATCTTTTTTTTTTATTTTCAAAATTAACTAATGCTTATGTAACTCTTGTATTTATAAATATTCATGAAAAAGATGAAAGTTTATACCATATTATTGTTTTAAAAAAGATTGTGTCTATCATCCATAGTTACATTTTTTCCAAACTCTTTTATAAGTCTTCCTCACTGTATTGTCATAGACTTGGATCGCGAAGAAACATTTCTGTCCGTTTTATCTACTATTTGTTAGAGAACATTGGTATTTAAGATTCTGGAGGTGGCCAAAGTTTATATATTCTACATTTAATAAATCAAGCTGATTTGAAATGCTTATCACAAAGCAAGCTTCTTTAGTTCTCACTCTAACTTTTCCAGAGCCAGCCCATTTAATCCTATTGTATTAATAAATGTTAGATCCATTTTCAGACTTTTTTTACATAATACAAAGTCCTCAATGTTGTTTTCTTGTGGCACCATGCCTTCCCACTGAGCTATACATTGGGCTTATGGATCCACGGCCCAAACCTCCTTTTGTTTTGGTATGGGGTATTTCTAAATTGTCCAGGCTGGTGTAACCTGTGCAGTCCTCCAGGCTTAGCACCTCAGTGTCTGGGATTATGCACAAAGACAGCTGTATCTATCCTTATCTTGAGTTCTAAGACACAAATTTCACATTTTTTAAAAAATGGAATTTTTAATTCCATGAAATAATCAAAACCTTGTGTACATGTATGTGTGTGTGTGTTTACATTTGTATTTGTGTGTTTCTCTTCCAATCGTATTTTATTGGTACATTATAAATACACATAATGATAACACTGGTCATTATTCGAAGACAATTCTTTGTTACATAGCAAAGGAAAGAAAAATGATCAGTCTCTTTCCCTCCTTTTTTTTTTTTTTTTTTTTTGTTGTTGTTGTTGGTGCTGTTTGTTTATTTTCAGTAGTAGCTACTCTACATTCCTACATTTGGAACATCAAGACAAGGATGAAGAAGAGGTCAAGAAAATATTTCCATAATAGGTAGAACTATAAATAGACTGCATTCTCTAGGTTGGGAAGCTATTTCAATGTGACTGTTTTTAGGTTTTCCAACACCTTGTGGTCATCTTCCTTCCTCCACTTTCTATTCTTCAGTGCAAATACCTGACTTGTAGTTCTCATTTTGGAGACTTTCCTTTTCCTTGGCTTTTCAGAATTTACAAGTCAATGCTGTGTACTTCACTTCCTTAGTAGTGAAACAGGGCTGTAAAAGTGGGAGTGCCACAGGAAGGAATAATTAAACTATGCACACCAGGCTCACTCTCTC
This sequence comes from Ctenomys sociabilis, assembly GCA_004027165.1. Classification (NCBI taxonomy): domain Eukaryota; kingdom Metazoa; phylum Chordata; class Mammalia; order Rodentia; family Ctenomyidae; genus Ctenomys; species Ctenomys sociabilis. The sequence continues at coordinate 20,379 of PVKA01005693.1, forward strand.
CCTGCTTGGTTCTAATTCTTACATCAGGAGAAAAAAATGATAATAAAACAGGTTGAGATGACATACTGATGGAACAAGAAATAAAGAGGAAGCCCATAGGGACTCTGTTACACCATGGCTTAGATCTAAATCTCTTGTGTCTAGAGGTGGGGCTTTGCAATTGGATGAAGGAAATATTGTATTTACCAGTGGATTAATCCATTTCTAGCCGAATGAGCTATTATAAGGTGGAACTCAACTGGGAAAGGTAGGTCACTGGTAGGCGTGAGGTGACCTGGAAGGGTGTATTCTTATTGCAAGCTGCCCCTCTTCCTGTATGCTCTCTGGGTGCCATGGGACACACAGTATTCCCAAATCTTTCCCTTCTGCCATCCAATTTCTGCCCTGGAGCTGATCAACCATAGACTGAATCTATGGAATCCATGAATTAAATAGGTATGGGATACCTTTTAAATTGCAGGTATGGTGTAGATGATCCTCAAAATAGGACAGCAATAAATACAGATTAAAAAGGTCTCCTTTTACTCAAAATATAGCAAAGGAAGCAATGAGATTTATGTGCTAGATTCATAAAATAAATATTCATTGGATTTCACAGGAACTCTGAGGGTCCATCCAAGAATCTATTTAAAAATAAGCAGTAGAATAATCTCCCTTATAACAACTTGGTGGTAGATTCTACTTTGGAGGGAGCAGTCTGTCTTAAAAGTAACAACACAAAAAGCTAAGCATTTTGGTTTTACCCTTATTCACATGTGCCTCAGACCTGACGTAACTTGATCACTGGTAGAACTGAGTTTCAGACCTATCAGTCAGAGGCTGGCCAAATAGTTCAGCAGATTAAAGAGCCTGCAAGCAGGTGCAGGGGCCAGGGGTTCAATACCCAGGCCTGCCGTGCCAGCCCCACCCCTGGGGCAGGCTGAAAGGGCAATTGGTACTGGGCATGGTGGTTCAGGCCTATAATCCCAGCTCTTGGGAGGCTATTAGCAGGAGAATCACTACAAGTCCAATCAAATAGTGAGATCCTGTGGACCCTTCCCTAAAATTGACTATTAAATGTAATTGATCTCCAAGAAACAGTGTATAGTTATAAAATGGCAAAAAAACGTTTGGCAGCTAGAATGGAAAAATAGATTTTTTCAGGACAAAAGGGTAGGCCTCACCTGTGAAAGTAATCAGATACTCTTCAAAGAATTCTTACAGTCAAGGCATGTACTCTCCAGGTACAAACTCCACAATGACCATTTCTCTTAGAAGTGTAAAATTACACCAATTTGATATCAGAGTTTTTATTGCAGTGTTGAAAATGAAGTATGATATGGAATCTAATGTGACATAATTTTCCACTGCAATTAAAGCAAACTTATATGCAATGTAAATTGTATAAAGGAAATTTTGTTTTCTAAGTATTATGACTTGGAAAATACATTTTTTTATTTCAAAAAGTTGGTGGTGATGTGTTTACATAATAAAAACTAAAACAGAAGAGGGAAAAAGAAGAAAAAGGCAAGCAAGAAAGAAAGAAAGAGAAAAAAAGGAAGGAAAAGGAAGGCAGGCAGGGAATAAGGAAGAAAAGGGAATTACAAAATCAAGATTGCAGTATAACATTTTACAAATTATAATTTTCTCCCTGGCTAGTTAACAAAATAAAAAAGCTTAAAAATGTGTTTATTCATTGACTATCAAAAGCAGATATACTTGGGGAAATGAAGTACACATATCTAGCCTGGAACAGAACTCTGATTGATTTCTAGTTACCTAACATCAAATTTTCAATTCAAAAACTTCTAAAATAAAAACAAACTTTGTCAGAGAATAATGCTAGCATGGATGACCTTTGAGTCTTGTGAAGCTTCAAACAAACCCTTGCCTCCTGTGCACCTATTGGCGAGGGCCAACCTTTGACCGACCTTGCCACTGCGAAGACTAAAGCAAGTACAATTTTCTAGTTGTACGTTAGGTAACATCTTATCTTTCTGGTAGCAGTAGATATTTGAGTGCTGCTGTGAAATCACTAACTACATATTACCAGTCTGGATTCTACCTCCTGGTAGCCTTTTGCAGAGTACACAAGTGCAAAGAGAGCTTTGATATGAATTGTTTGACCAATTAATTACTTAGTAATAAAAATTATTATTATGTATTTTATATTAATTACCAAAAACTAAAATCTTCAGTTCCTCAAATGGAAAATGTGGGACTCAGTTTGTCCAGTCAACTAACCTAATGGAATTTACAAGGCTACAAAATGGCAAAATCAGAGACTGAACATGCATTTTAATTTCTGGTTCATGTTTGAAACAACTATCATTTTTTCTCCTAAAATAATCTCTCATTCTCCATGCTTCTCCAGTGTCACTTGTCATTAGGTAAGTACCCTAATAAGTACACACCCACTATCATATTAGCTCCTAAATATCCTTGCCAACTTCCATGTTGCACCTAGTGTGCATTGTATTAAAAGAAACTAGCTGAATATAACCCATGTTCAGACAGGCAAGGCCTAATTCTATCAAATTACTTTCTGGAGGCACCAGGGCTGGATGGGTAGGTATCAGGAACTGGGTTTCCTTCAACATGATATTATCTTAATAAGTTCTAAGTCTACCAACTGGGAGGAAAAGCCTATTTCTTTTGTGATTTCCTTCTTATCTTGGATTGTGACTTGTGGACTTGTGCAAATATGTATCTTTAGATGCTGAGGACAAATGATAGGTGAGATTAGATAAAAATATCTTGTGCCTAGTTTCTGAGCATGTACTTCTTATTAAAACCCTAAGAGTTTAGAAACACAACTCAAACATCCTTATATTAATATATTTACCTTGGGCCTAACAAATCCATTTTGATAATAAACTTGATTCCTAGGAATCCTCTAAGCCATCTGTTTCAGTTACTTTTCTTCCATTGCTGGAACAAAATGCCTGACACCCAAAAGTAAGGAAGGAAAGGCTTATTTAATTCACAGTTAGTGCAGCTTTCAGTCCATATTCAGCTGGCTCCAAGGCAGAATGGCATGTAGAAGAGGGCAGCAGATCATGATGGCTGAAAACAGCAAAGAGCAAAGGGAGGAGCAGTGGCAGTTAGCAAGCCTCTACCTCCTTCCCACACTGCATGCGGATTACCCACCCCAGGGCAGGTGCAGCACTTACACCCATAATCTCCTCCCCTCTTCCTCATCCCCCTCATTGTGAATCATGAATTAATCACAAACTCTAGAAGCTGCCCCAGTGACTGCATGAGGCTTTGCAGGGGACAACTAGACACAAACCATAACACCACCTTCCTCAGAACGTCCCCGAACAATGAGGCTGTATTGCCTAAGCCACTTAGTTAGCTGACGAAAACACATGAACTGATAATCTTATTATTTTTATATATTTTATTTCAATGGTTTGTTGCAGTTGAGTCATTTTTCCCAGTAGCCTAAAGTGGTCCCAGACTGTCTTTCTCATATAATACCTAGTGCCTTTTTGTTAAAATGAGAAGTCCTCCTTCCCTATGAAATGCTATCACCTGCCCCTTGTTACCAAAATTCATAGACTCCTAAAACATCAATAGGATTTCTCCATGACAACCTTCTTGCCATAAAGAAAACAGTGAGGTCATCTGCCTTTGATTTCCACCCTTTGCTTTCCTCCCACTGTAATTTCAGTAATATATCATTTGCCATTCATATGACACTGCCATGGTAGCAATACTACAAATGCTATCTAAGAGTTTCCACATTTGGAAATTCCTTGGTCGATTAACTCTACTTTCTGGGAAACACTGTGGTCTCCCACAGGTTGTTCCCTATTTCATTTATCATTGGTATTTATCACAGTTGAAAGAGTCTGGACTAAGAGGAGAGTGTGATTCCACATAAGGTGGGCTAGAATAACGAATAAATGTGTGATGTTCATAATTATACCAAACACCAAACTGAGTTATGACTCCATGCCAAAGAGTGCGCTCCTTATGTTTGTTTCATCCTCACTGGACATAAGTACCCTTCGAAATTTCAAGAGTTGGGAACTAGAGCAAGGAGAACCAAAGTCATCTTCCCTGTTATATAAGAGTAAGCAGAAGCCTAGCGATTATAACCCAGGTAGCCTGACTGCAGAACCTGTTCTGAGAAATGGTCAGCCGAGTAGATCAGGGTAGGGCAATGTGGAGAAGGCATAGTAAGTTCAGTATAAGGCAAAACAAGATGCACAGGGATTCTGAATAAACAGTGTGAAGTGTTCAGTGCATCCTGGGTTCCACTGCTGTTGGGCAGGAATGAAAATCAACATGAAGGGGATATCAAGGGTGCATGCTTTCAAGACTATAAATTTATTTTATTTAATCTGGGTGTGTAAGAATACAGATGGCTGCTGATTTACATTGGTCTATGTAAATGACTGGGAAAATCACTAAAGCCCTTGGCTTTTGGCAAAATTGTCAATGGTGGTTACAGATGTTCAGATGTGCTCCCTGGGCTGAAACAGGAAGGGGCCACAGGTGAATCAGTACCATTCTGGGGACCACATGTAGGGGACAGAACTGTAATTTTATTTATTAAGTAACCATGAAAGACAAAGATGCAGAGAATTCCCAGAGTAGCAATAAACAATGCAAGAAAACCCAACTGCTGTTTTGTTCATGTTTCAGTTTTCCCACATGCTTTTCCTGTTCTCAAACTGCAAAATTGCTATTCATCCCCATATTGACTTTAGCAAAATGTGATAATCTTTAGGGATCGTTTTCTTTTAGGAGCAAATAGCAATGAAACTTGCTATTTAAATCTTCTTTCCATTGATACACTGGAGTATTTAAATTGCACAGTTAAAAGTAATGAGCACTTAGCACCATTTCTGTCTCCGTCAAACAGTTCTCTCTCATCTCAGAGAAAGTATTTTATGCTGAGCTCAGATAAAACAGAAGATAATTTTTATTTCTTTTCTTTTCTTGTAATTCCTTAGTTCTCCCAAGCCTTGGCTTGACTCTTTCCTGGGGGGAAGGAGTTGTTTGTTTTTTAGTTTCATGCTTTCTTTAAATGATAAACAGTTCCTTGAAGCTGTCTCCGCAACAATACTATCTATCTGCTTGCTATAAAAAGAGCTGTCAAACTTAGTACATGCACAACATATGTGTTTCCTCATCATAATTCCTCCAAATCATTGAGAATAGCTTTTTCTGCTGTGAAATTATTCACAAAACAGTAGAGATGTGGTGAGCATATTTCATTTTGGCTCACGACATGTCTTCTTTTTCTGCCAAGTCAGTGATTGCTAGGCAGAGGTATCACAGTAAAAAAACAAAATGATTTAGAAACAAACTCCTGAATGTTCAATGACCAACACTGCTTAGTGTAGATTTTCCTAGAGAATCTCATAATTAAAAAGGATTTATCCTTAGAAGTCCTTTATTTTAATTTAAAGAGAAAAAATCCAAAAATAAAATTTAAAAAAGATGATAGGAGACTAACAATGATTAACACATTGCATATTATTGTCTGTAAATTATTCAGAGTACTAGATATCAACATTTAATTTTCCAAATAACATCAGTGCATGCCTTTCTTTTCAATGAACTAGGACAAATTAATAGCATAACTATTCTATCCTATGCTTTTCCCTTTCTTCTTTTCTCTATTCTTCCATCCCAGTTTCTCTTTCTTCTTGAAGCTTCTTCCTATTTTTAAATATCTATTATACATTTTGGATCTTGCTTACTCTTTCATAACATGTCTGCTTTTTAGTGAGATCATTCTTTTCTTTGAGCAGGATTAGTTAACAAACAAGGCAGTGGAACGGCCGGCCCAGAACTGCACCCTGCAGCACGCACGGCCCTGTTTGGACTGCACAGCCCCAATCTGACTGGCGCTCTGTGGGCTGTTCTGCGGAGTCCCAGGCCCCACCCCCTCATCTCTTCGTCTTCCAGGAGAAAGAGCTTGGTCCCACACATTTCACAACGGCCGTCTACCAAGACCGATGACTTCCACACCGGAGGTTTGCCCCCACTCAAGGTGTCCAGTCGCTGGCAGCACCCCCTACTATTCACCCCTCTCTCTCGACTATATTGCTTCACTGGGCTTTGTTTTCAGTTTTTAAATTAGAAAATATTTTTTAAAGAAAAAAATCTAGTATAAGTGTTAGAGTAATTAACATTTTTGGGCTAAACATTTTCACAAAAATTAAAACTTAACAGTAAACAGACATTTTCCTATTTTTTAATATTAAGCAATCAAAAAATGAAAGCTTGTAGATTTTTAATAATTTAACCAAAGCTGCATAAATTTTCATGAATACTGAAGATACTATATTTGATGTCTTCAATATGGATGAGATGCAACTTTTAGATGTAAAAAGGAGACAGTCTGTTCACATTTCATCATCATTTTAAATATATATCAAACGTACACATATTTAAAATAATAGAACAAAAATTTATTTAGCTACCTACATCCATTATCAATATATTTTGTATTCTCTTCTGTTGAATTTATATAGTTCTACAAAATGTTAATTTTCCTAAATAATTACTAATTTTGACTTTTATAGTAATCAATAATAATGTACACATGACTATTTGCATTGTGATTTTCTTTTATTGCTCAATATTATATTTTTGAGCAAGTTTAATTGTGTGATTCTAGTTTGCTAATTCTGGCCTTAGAACCTGATTTATTTCTAAGTGTTGTGTTAAAGAAAGATAGATAGTTAGATAGATAGATGATAGATAGATAGATAGATAGATAATGTTAAACAGTTTATTTTGCATATAGTATATATCTCCTGGTACATATAGGCAAAAATTTCTTTAGATTATAATCTGCCAAGGGCCAGGTAGATAGCTCAGTGGCTTAAGAGCCTCCCTGGCAAGCACATGATCCTGAGTTCATTCACCAGTACTGAAAAAAAAAAAAAAGTCTGTATAATTTGCTAAATGGAAGTGTTGTCTTTATAAAATACTCATATTTATACTTGCTAGATAAAGACAAATATATCCCCTAAGTCCATTAATTAATAACCTTCCCAGTCTTGTAAATCCTTATACTATTAGATTTTAATATTTACCCAGTTGGTGGCAATACACTGCTTATGATTATATATTTCTTCTTCTGATACTTGAGATTTGACAGTTTATGAATGTATTACCTATCCCTGAATCAACCTTTGTAAACTGCTTATTCACATTTTTGTACATTTTTTTCTGTTATTTTTTTTTACATATTCAACTGTATACATTTTGGACACTGGAAATTGGTAATCTTTTACAATAATGCAAAGTATCTTGAATGCTTCTCCTTACAAAAATTCTAGTTTTTTGTCTTTTTCTTTTTTAATAATCACTGTAGGTCTTGTATATGCAAAACACTGACCCATTCAGAAAATATGTATTTTGTCATCCCTGTATTAGCAAAATTAAACAGATAGTAACTGATTTACACCATCAATCTTAGAAACAAACAGAAACACTTTTCGTCCTTATAGTTGCTCTATAATACGTTTTGCGTTCTGATTTATTGGATGATTGCCTAATCCATCTTGCATATGTAGGCAAGACTTTCACAACCTGAGACACATAAATGTCTTTGAAAGAAAACTCCAACTACCTAGCCATTATGTTGCAATTCATTAGTCATGGTCATCTAGAAAAATGAAATATTCACATGGTTCTTTTCCTTAGTGAAAATTCTATTTGGTTCAACTTATACTGAAAACATAAAAGCACTTTGACAATATTTAAGCAAACTTGATTCAAATTACTCAAAAATCATAATTCCTGGCTCTAGCTTCCGGGAAGCTAGATAACACTTTATCACATCCAGCTTTTCAACAGATTTTCCTCCCTTTCCCTCTCCTTTCTTTCTGAGGGAGAAAAAAAGTTTGCAGAAGTGATGGAATTTTGAATCTCATTTATATGTTAGCCATTTAAAATATTTACAATATCATATGTCCTCACATTTCATTTCTTATTTATTTAAGAATATTCAAGCTTTTTTATATTTATACATCTGTTAGGAGCAGGAACATCTTTACACATAACAAATGCTGACAATACCGCAGTAAAATATATAGGGCACTGGGAACAGAGCAAATCTCTGACTGCTGTAACCTGATCACATTTTATTATAAGAAGGAATGAAAGCTATGTGCTTCTTTGCTTTTGAAAACATTTTGATGATTTTATATAAATATGTATATAAATTCCTCTAAAGTTAGAGCACTAAGAATATAGTTTCATCTTAATGGAAACAGTATATTCTATAAATAGTTCTACAAAATTATTTTCTTTTACTAGTGGACCCTAAAAATGCTTCCATGTTGGTATGTTAAGAGTTTTTCATTCAACTACCACACAATTATTTTACTGAGAATGTATATTATATTTATATCTATTTTCATAGATATTTTAAACCATCTTGGAATGCATATCCATATACATACCTTTTTCACATGAATGAGCAAATCCTAAAGAAGATACTTAAAAGTTCTATTCTCCCAAAAGAAACAGCAAATATTGTGAAGACTCCCTGAAAACATTCTCTGGCTTAGCAGGGCCAAAGAAACTCATGGTCCCAGAAATCGCTGACCTTCTCCCTCAATTTATGCACAGATTCTTAATGTTCATTAACGTGTTGGTCATATGGCCCCTTAGGAGATTCTGACAGGTAAGTGTGCTGTCATTTCCATCACTTGATCCCATTTCAGAACCTCAAGACTCCTTTTGCAGATTAGTTATGTTCTAGTATTTTTGGATATAATTGAGTGTGTATGGTAGAAAAAATTGTTAAATTTGGCTTGACATTAATTATCACTTAGTTATTTCAACTTTATTTATTTATTTATTTATTTGTCTTTTTGAGACAGGGTCTCACTATGCAGTTCAGGCTGGCTTTAAGCTCACTTTGTAGCTCAGGCTGGTCTCGAACTCACAACAATCCTCCTGCCTCAGCCTCCCGAGTGCTGGGATTACAGGCATGCGCCACCACGCCCGGCACTTATTTCAACTTTATATGACTGTATCTATCCTGCCTTTATAATTTGTTCCTACCCAATTATTCCCACTCTTTTACATTTGTTATAGGAGACTCTTCATATAATTCCATTGCTTGAGAAAAGTGGCTGAATTTTAAATAACTTTTGTTTCATTTTTCCCTTGTTCAAAAAAGAAAATATAGACTAATAAAAAGTTGTTTTATATTAGCATTTTACAGCTCAAAATTTACATATTTACAAATGCCAATTTTTATTTATTTAACTTATAATTTGCTTTTCTATTTTTCCATATTAAAAGATGAATACTTTACTTTAAAAATAGAAAACTTAAAATGAAATCATAAAAATAATGGAAGTTTACTCATCCAAACCATCTACTATGGGCTGGTAAGATAGCTCAGCGGTCTAGAGCGCCTCTCAGGGACCGCGGTTCGAGCCCCAGCACCACATGCCATGCCAGCCCCTCCCCACAGGGCCGGCTGAGCTCACCCCCCACCCCCGCAAACCATCTACTAACTTTTCAAAAATCACCTATGCAAGTCATTTTCTAAAATATATAGTAAGCTTTCCACAAAGACAAGGTACACAGATACTGTGAACATGGAAGAGTAGATAGAAAACCTAAAACACAGGCAGTCTTCTCAGTGATGGGGATTATATGGTTTACACAATGCCCAGAGCTCCTATTTAAATTCCTTAAAATCTCAATAACAAAGAGCCTTTATCAGTATTTTACTCAAAATTCCCTCCTGGCTAGTAGGAGCTTTCTTTCCTTGCCTTTATATCTTTAAGTAAATTTGCTTGCTCCCTGGCTCCTGCTTTTCAGTTTCTTCTTCGTTGCTGTTTGACATGACCTCAGGATTCCCTTAACACTTGCAGTAGTTTTCAAACTGGGGCTCATGAATCATCATTGTGTCTCTCCTTATCCTACAATGACTAAGCATTTTAATTGAGAAGGAAAGGCAGGGTGCTTGACAAGGAGATGACCAGAGGGAGGAGCCAGTGAAAGAGGAGCAGATGCCATAAAGGAACGGAAACAGTGTTACAGACGCAGGTATGGCTTTCGTGAATATAGAATTATGGAAGAAGACTTTGTACCTGAAATGAGTTTATAGTGCACTTGCTACAGGATGGCCAAGGTAAAACCCCTGGAGTGATCTTTCTGAGAATAAAGCAAACTACTGCATCTCTAAACCTCTTTTTTCCGCATGTGGAGAACCAGTTTTTCCAGCACCATTTGTTTAAAAGGCTATCTTTCTTCTAGTGAGTATGTTTGGCCCCTTTGTCAAAGATAAGGTAGCTGAATGTGTTTCTAGAGGATCCAGTGTCTTCTAATCTTTTCCACTGATCCTCAGGTCTATTTTCCTGCTAGTACTGTGGCTGATTTTATCACAATAGACTTGTAGTATAATTTCAAGTCAGGAATTGTGATGCCTCCTGCCTTGTCTTTGTTGGCCAAGATTGCCTTTGCTATTCTAGGTCTTTTCTGGCTCCAAATAAATTTTAGGAATGATTTCTCTAGGTCTGTGAGGTATGTTGGTGGTAGTTCGATAGGGATTGCATTAAATTTGTACAGCAATTTTGGTAGTATGGCCACTGTCATGGTTTGTTCTTCCTATCCAGGAGGAGGGAACACCTTGCATTTTCTGAACTCTTCTATGACCCCTTTTTTAAGAGTACTGTAATTGTCCCTGAAAAGATCGTTGACTTCTTTATTTAGATTAATTACAAAGTATTTCATTTTCCATGGTGCTATTGTAAACTGTATTGTTTCTATAGTTTGCATCTCAAGTGTGCTTGTTATCTGTGTAGGGGAATGCTATTGACTTTTGGGTATTGACTTTGTATCCTGCTGTGCTACTGAATTTGTGTATTGATTCTAGTAGCTTCTTGGTGGAGATTTTGGGTCTTCCAAGTAAAATATCATGTCATCTGCAAATAATGATAATTTAACTTCTTCCTTACCTATTCTTATTCCTTTTATTTCTCTCTTCTCTAATGGCTCTAGCTAATGATTACAGAAGTATATTGAATACGAGGGGTGATAGAGGACATCCTTGTCTTGTACCAGATCTAAGAGTAAAAAATTTCAGTTTTTTTCCATTTAGAGTTATGCTAGCCATTGGATTTTCATAAATGGCTTTTATCAGATTGAAGTAGTGGCCTTCTATTCCAATTTTCTGTTGGACTTTGAACATGAATCATTGTTGAACTTTGTTAAAAGACTTTTCTGCATTAATTGAGATGATCATGTAGTTTTTTAGTTTCTCTGTATTGATATAGTGTATTACATTTATAGATTTTCGAATATTGAACCATCTTTGCATCCCTGGGATGAATCCTACCTGGTCATGGTGTATGATCTTCTTGATGATTTGCTGTATTCTATTTGCTAGGAATTTATTGAGGATTTTTGCATCTATGTTCATGAGGGAGATTGGCCTGCAGTTCTCTTTTTCAGTTGCGTCTTTCCCTGGTTTTGGTATCAGTATTATACTTGCCTCCAGGATAATTTTGGGAGGACTGCTTCCTTTTCAATTTCCTTGAAGAGTTTCAGGAGTATAGGCATATATCTTCTATAAATTTCTTGTGGAATTCAGCTGTAAATCCATCACGACCTGAATTTTTCTTTGTCAGTAGGTTTTTTATTACATCTTGTTTTTCATTGACTATTATTGGGCTATTGAGAGTGGTTATATCTTGTTGATTCAGTTTTGGTAATTTGTACCATTCTAGGAATCTGTCCATTTCATCTGTGTCTCTTATTGTGTAAGAGTAAATATTCTTGAAGTAGCTATTGATAATCTTCTTAATTTCCTGTGGGTCTGTGGCGATTATACCCTTTTCATTCTTTATTGCTTGTATTTGAATTTTTTCTTTCATCTTTTTGATGAGGCTAGCTAGGGGCTTATCGATTTTATTTAATCTTTCAAAGAACCAGCTTTCTCTTAGCCGGGCGTGGTGGCGCATGCCTGTAATCCCAGCACTAGGGAGGCTGAGGCAGGAGGATTGTTGTGAGTTCGAGACCAGCCTGAGCTACAAAATGAGCTTAAGGCCAGCCTGAACTGCACAGTAAGACTCTGTCTCAAAAAGACAAAAAAAAAAAAAAAAAGAACCAGCTTTCTGACACTGCCAGACATATGGAAAACCCAGTACTATTATGGACTATTGGACAATTTGGGAATATTTTGCTGAATTCACACACCTATAATATTTAATTGACAAAACTAAACAAAAAAGGAGATACAAATGAATGACCTTTTGTATCTGTAGATTCAAAATAGTTAAGATAGATATACAGTTATTTTCTCTTAATTCAATGAATACAGGGGTGTGTTCTAATACTGTTTGTAAATAGAATATCATGTCTTCATCTTGTACAACAATTAACCACTAAAAAAAATATGCAATGTATTAGTTACTGAAACTGTCCTACTGATTTGATTTGCAACTGTCTCGTTGCTATTTGTTTCTCAATAAAACTGGAAAAAAATAAAAATAAAAACATTAAAATAGAAAAAAAATAAACCTCTTTCTTCACAGCGCTCCAGCTTCTGTGTTTCCTTTTAATGTGACTACAGGTCTGACCTATATGAAGACACAGCAGATATGTGCACTGTCCTGGTCACAAGCTAAGGTATCATCCTAATCATTTTCTCACAGGCAAAAAACAGAATAAAAATCCTTTCTCCACCTGCAGTTCACAGGGAACATTCCAATACCAAGATGCAAGCCTGCCCTGCTGTAAGGTATCCTTCACCCACCTCAACAAAATGTGTACAGCAACCAGCAACAAACCATCTACATTCCCGCTCAGATTCCACTGGACTCTACAGTTTTACCACATCCTTTGTTCTGCACTAATCGGTTGCGCCTTAACCACATCACATCACACTGAGTGTCTTTCTTGAGAGCGGGCTACAAATCTGTCATCAGAGCAGCACTGAAGTCCTGCTACCGCATGGCTGGTTGAGTAGTTATGAAATTGCAAGTTCTGAAGAGAAAGCCTGAGAAAGCATGACAGAGCAATACATGAATCTTTCTGAACTTCTTTTTACTACTGCCACCACAAGAACACCAGATCGCCCCAATGTCAGTAGAAGAGGGACAGTGGAACAGGCAATCTTACACGAGTGTCTCAGTTATTTTTCTCTCATTGCTGGGACAAATATCTGACACCCAAAATTAGTGAAGGAAAGCTTTATTAACTCACAGTTTGCGAAGGTTTCAGCCCATGCTCCGCTGGCTCCAATGCAGAGTGGCACATGGCAGATGGTAGCAGTTCATGGAAGCAGAAAACAGCAAAAACAAAGGGAGGGGCACTGGCTATGGCAGCTAGCAAGCCTCTCTCCCTTCCCCACATTATATGCAGGCTCTCCACCCCAGGGCAGGTGTAGCAGTCACACCCATAATTCTAGCAGTGGCTCATGAATTAATCACAAACCCTAGAAGCCTCCCTATGACTGAATGAGCTTTGGGGGGACACCTAGACATAAACCATAGCAATAGGTTTGGTTCAGGTGCTATGAAGGTAGCACTCAGCGTCCTCCATCACAATAAAATAGTATTCCTAAGCATTTCTTCAGCTCTAGCACTCCTAAGAGTTTCTTTAGCTTTCTGGCACCTCCCCAGGGCATCATCAGGCAAATCATGAGCTCAAAGTATACAGATACTAATTAGATGACTAATAAAAAAGAGAGCTACTGTATGAGCCAACAATCTCACATCTAGGTAATTATCCAGAAGAATTAAAATATGCCTTACCATTACACTCACTATTATAAAAATATTTTTCCCTGTAATAATTAAAGTAACTACAAGCCCTGTATATTTTCTTGAGGTGCATAGTTTGAGCTATTGAACTAAGGCAGAAATAAAGAAGACAATAGGTAAAGTGAAGTGGACACATGGCTATGTATCAGATATTTCTGAAGGTTCAGAAATTCCACAGTGAATAGAAGAAGAATATTTAGAGGAAACTTACAAAGAGGATAATCTTCATAAACTTGATGTGGGAAATCCAATAAAAATGAGGGGGAAATGAAAAATGGCAAGGAAAACGAGAGGCATGGAGCATTTACCCAGGGAAACTAATGGATAAAGAAAATGTGGAATATATCTACAATGAATATTCAGTCTCTATGAGGAAGGCAATTCTGCAATATGGATGAACATGGGTGAACTTTGTGGGCATGATATGAAAGAGACTAGTAACTGACAGAGAGAGATTGCATGATTCCCATTGTGTTAGGTGTCTTTACACAGATATAGGGTGATTCTGCTTATATTATGAAACCTTGTCTCAGTCACTCTTCTCTCGTTGCTGGACCAAGTATCTGACACCCACAATGAAGGAAGAAAAGGTTTATCGAGCTCACAGTTACTGGAGGTTTCCATCCATACTCAGCTGGCTGTGAGGCAGAGTGGTATATGGCAGAGAACAGCCTTTCATGGCTGTGGCAAAGAGAAGAGAGTGAAGGGAAGAGTAGCAGCGACAACAGCAACAGAAAGGGGATCTGTCTCTCTTAAACCGCATTCAGGCTCTGAGCCCAAGCTGACAGATGTACTCACGCCTGTAATCCCAGCAGTGCTAAGACCCACGATCCCAGTGGATCACAAGTCAGCCTCAAACTCTAGAAGTGCCCGCTCCATGACTGCGTGAGGCTTTGGGGGGGACAACAAGACACAACCTATAATAAACCTAAAGAATCAAATTAACAAAACGAGAGAGGAAAAATGGTGACTTTTAGGGACTAGACCAGAAAAGGAAATAAAGAGTTGCTAATCATTGAATATAAAGTTTCAGTTCAATGATATGAAATAAATTACAGCTATCTGCTGTGTAACACTGCACCTGTAATACAAATAACATACTACGCACTTCAAAATTTATTTTTTAAATTTTTTTAGATTATAAACTTTTTATTTTTATTTTTCAAAGAGAATAAAAATAGTTTTAAAAAAAGGAGCAATACAAAATTTCACTAAACAAAATGATAGAAATTCAACAATGATTATATGCCATATTGTCTTCATATTAGTTGTTCAGGTTACCAAATATAAGGATGCAAACATTTTTTGGTGAAAAATTAAAAAAGAGGAGGGACTGATACACCAGAACTTACTAAAAATATTCTTACTACTATTAAAAGCGTTTTTTAAAAGGAAGATACTTTTGAAGTATAACAGGAATAGCT
Source organism: Ctenomys sociabilis (assembly GCA_004027165.1). Classification (NCBI taxonomy): domain Eukaryota; kingdom Metazoa; phylum Chordata; class Mammalia; order Rodentia; family Ctenomyidae; genus Ctenomys; species Ctenomys sociabilis. Next base: position 35,545 of record PVKA01005693.1, read on the forward strand.
CATGTTAAAAGGAAGTTTGCTGATGGTTGCAATTTTTTTTGCATTTTCTTAGGAGATAAGGTTTATGAACAAATTTTAAAACTTTAAAAATATTGCATTTATGCTTTTAGTAATTCTAATAAATGTGTCTGAGTATGTTCTAAATATTATATGCAGGGTGAAATTAAGTAGATTAAGTATCTTTATTGCAGCACTTATTTTAAAGTTATGAGATAGGAAACAGACATGTAAAGAAAGATACATGATCATTTTCATGGTAGTAATTGTTACGATGTGATTAAAGCAGGTAACTAGAGTTTCTAAGGAGGACGGAAGACGTGCCCTTCCCAGGGTGCTGGCAAAGAGCTCCCCAAAGACCTTTCCGTGCAGGACAAATGCAGAGGAGTGAACAGCCCTCTGCCAAGCTGAGGGGAGATCGCTACAGCCACAGAGTGGAGTGAGTTCAAGGTTCCTGAGGTAGGTGGGAGGCAGATGAGCCTGAGGAACAGACAGCAGGCAGTAAGCAGTGGTGGATCTTGGGAGGAGGCAAGATTCCAGTAGAGGCTGTATCTATTCTAACTCCACCTGACAGTTATTAAAAGGTGTTCAAGTGGAATTTACTAAATACTGTTTTGTGCTTTTAAAGATCATGGGGCTGCCACTGTGAAGATTCAGGCTATCAGTTTGCAGTACTAAATCTTACCTGAGATTCCTCAACAGATATCTAGCTACATAGTACTTACAATGAATTAAAAGGAAAGCTCATTTAAGTTGCATTTTAATGACAGATAAAAAAGAGGAAGACAACTTAATAAACAAATTGCACAGTGTCCTTCATACAAAGGCACTTCATACAAGAGGATACTCAAATGACCAATCAATATATAAAAAGATGTGTATGCATATTTAGTCCTCACAAAAATTCAACAGATATCACCACATCTCCGTCTGAACTGCTACCACCAGCAATAAAAATCCCTGCCACACTCGGAGCAATGAGAGCTCTCATACAACTGAAGGGGCCGGAAACCTTTGGAAATCTGAAGCCCTCAATCAACCTGTGAGATACACCTTTGGTTGCTTGAAATTTGCCAAAGTCAGAATAATTAAAATTTAATTAAAAAATGATATGTGCTATAAGTCACAGGTTTTTTTCCCCCAAGAGCTCATTGTTAAGCATTATCAGCACACTATTGATTAAAGTTGAGAAAATGTATAATGGGTCTAATATTTCTCTTCATGGTATAGAATATTCATAAAATGGAATGTTACAGAACCATGAGTATAAAACAGTAAGAACCAGCAGCATGGATGGATATCAGAAAGCTAATTTTGAGGAAAATAAGCTAGAAAATGAAAGACATATGTGGATATAATTAGCTTATATTAATGTGTGTCATTCTGTATTTAGAGAATTATAAATTATAATACCTGAGCTGTTGGGACTTAGAAAGATGACGGTGACTGGCACTGAGGACCAGCTGCCAATAGTGTTCAGTTGAGCTATCCTTCAATTAAACTATACATTAAGGAAACTTAAGTATCACATGTGGAGAAAATATTCCCATGTAATTTTTTGACAATGAATAAACTTATTTTCTTAAAGGCTGGCCAAATAGCTCAGTGGATTAAAATGCATACAAGCAGGAACAGAGGCCCAGGATTTGATCTCTGGGCCTGCCATGCCTGCCCCACCCTTGGGGCATGCTGAGACAGCAATTGAGATAAGGAATGGTGGTGCGTACCTATAAACCCAGATCTTGGGAGGCTGTAAATAGGTGGTCACTATGAATCTGATCTAGTAGTGAGACCCTGACCACCCTGTAGACCCTTCCCTAAAATACAAAAAAAAAAAAAATTCTTTATTTCAAATATTTTCAGAACTATTTAAAATCTTCCAGATTTAGCAATTAATATATCCTTAAATATTTGTAATTTTAAAGTGCTTTTTAAATTTAGAAACACAATTTTTATTACAGTTGACTTTTCTTAGATTAGAAAACCATAGACCTTTGATTTTCATACTTTAGTATGCTTCAGAATCAACAGGAGAATTTATTAAATCAGAAAGCTTTATGTCTACCACAGAAATCAATCTGAAAGTTTAGTTGCAACCTATGAGTCTTTTTTTTAATAATCATCTTGCATGACCTAAAGCAAGTGAATATATAAGAAAAACACACAGGTGTACACATTAGAAAGTTCTCTATGATACAGAAAACAATAGAGGATAGGTGGACAGGTAGATAGATACTGTACTGCTTGCTAGTTTTCATTGTATAATGATCCTAGCCAATTAAAGAATTACAATATCTGACATTAAAAATTATACATTCAAAAATGAATAAATTAAAATGATCTAATATAACGTTGACATAATACATTTTCTTTAAAGATATTTATGATGCAAGCACAAATAAAATGGTTACCAGGAATCAATACAAACAGTGTCTGCTTTGTGGGACTGTCTAATTTAAATTTTAGTGCTAAATGATTTTATTCATTTTCAGCAGAAAAAATAGTCCTTCAAAATGGTAAATTAACACTAAAAACTTGAGTATATTTTATAATTACAGTGGAAAAAATCTGCATCTTTCATTTGCTTTTACTCTATAGATTACTCTATAGAGTATACTCTATAGATTTACTCTATAGATTCTTAATTCTATATGGAGCTGTAGGTAATTCTGTTTTAACAAAGGGCTGTGTTAGCAGGAAAATAATAATGGAGTGTTACAGAAACAAATAAGAGGAAAATTGGGCAGTGAATGGTTATTATAAATAAAATATTTTTATAAATTATAAGGACATAAGTAAATGACATGTGACAATATAATTGATAAAACCTCAATCCTAATTGGATGTATATAAACATATACTCAAATATAGCTACCATCTGATGAACAAATAACCATTGTAATTTTTTGTAAGAAATTTACTTATTTACAGGGAGAGATTTCAGTGGCTTCAGCACCTGCCTGTTTAGTACAAGGTCCTGAGAGTTCAATCCCCAGTATGAAAAAAAAAGGGGAGAGAGATATACCTATAAGGAAACAGAAATCACAAACCACATGCTAAAATTAGGCAAAGGAACAAAAGTAGAATTTTGTTATTATTACACATTGCAGTTAAGTCTTCAAAAGTAAATTTAAATAATATACAATGTTGTATAAACTTCCTTATTATGTACTAGCACTTCTCTTCTTGAGACAAACCTTGACAGATGTTACAACACTGCTGAGAATCACACCACATGGGTAATACTTTGACATTAATATTTACTATAAAGTCTTTTAGCGTCTCTCCAGCTTTAAGCAGACAGAAGAGGAAACGTTATACAAGCCAAAAAAGGTGAAAAGAAAAATTAGCACTTTTCAATAAGTAAGTTGCAATGGTCTAGAATAAAGACTCAGATGTACTAATGCATAATAGGTTGACCATGAATGCACTCTGTCTAAAGATAAGCTACATGTACAGTGTTTTTAAAGCTGCAAGGGGATTTGGACTGTGTTCATCCTAAAGTAGCAATAAATATTTGAGGAGATAGATATGTTTAATCTGATTTGAAAATTGTATAATGCTGGCATATATTAGATCAGAGTTGCCCCATGGACATGTATCAGTTTAAAATGATTTTTTTTTTTTTTTTTTTTTTTTTTTGCAGAACTGGTAATCGACCCTTGCACTTGCCAGGGAAGCACTTATTCTACTGAGCCATATCATTTGCTTAAAATGAAATTTTTAAAAATTTAAAAGGGATGTGCTTAAAGATCTAGAACCATACTGAGGCTTATCCTTAAGGTTTAAGTCAGAAGAACTAAGGAATCCAGGCCCTTGTTTCTTAGCACTTCTTAGTACCAAGCCAAATTGACCTTTCTAAGTTCACAGCAGCGAAAGAGGCCATGATGGCACAGGAAAAAGGATGACATGTGTAGCTGTAGATGCTCTGAATCTTCTTTCCTGCCTGGCGGATGACCCGCAGGTGTTTAAAGGTAGGACAGAGCAGGACCTGTGTGCAGTGCGAATCTGAATCATGTTAGCTCTGCAGAGAGCCAAACTGTATCAACATTCACCAATCCTAACGTTACTTTTCAACATTTGCATAATAATATTTATGTTAACTGGCCAATCACTACTTTTTTTCAGAGCATCTTCCTTTGTCCTCATTGAACACAAACATTTATAATGATTGCCATAGTTTAACAAACTCCAATTTATTAAGATTTTTAAGCAATGGGAATATGATAAAAACAATTTGTAAAATCCTCATTTTTTGAGAAGACCGATAAGAGAAAAATTTTAAAATATTTGTGCAAATAACCTTACCTTAAAATTTCTAAAATTTTTATCTTCTACATAAAATATATGCTTAACTGCATATTTTCTTTCAGTGAGTGTTTGTGGTACTATTGACTACATCAACACCACACAGTCGATTCTGCTTTTCACTTCCTCTCACCCCCTCCTTTCCCCTCCATCTCCCTTCCCCTTCCCATTTGGAAAAGATTTTCCCACTTCCTATTATCTACCTTTTATCTTGGTCTTTCTTTATAATTTGAGTTTTGTATTTAAAAGAAACCATGTGATGCTTGACTTTGTGTATGGGCTTTATTTCACCAAAACTTATGGCCTAAAGTTGCACATATTTTGCACCTTTGCAAATGACTCAAGTTGACCCTTCTTCAAGGCAAAGGAGAGGTCCGTTGTGTATGATGACACATTTTCGTTCTCCAATCATTGGCTGATGGACTTACAGGCTTTTTCCAAGAGTTCGATATGAAAAACTGTGTTACATAATATTTTATTGAAACAAGAGAACAAGGCAAAGCACAAGGAAACGGAAAGTGAGTTACACATTTGTATTGGTAGTTTTTGAGAGATGATGAATTATGTCTCTTTTAATAAAAACAATAAAAGAAAGTGGAAATGTAGAGAAAATGGGGAAAGGCTATACATTTTTTTTGTTACTTGAACAAGGCACTTTTACTCCAAGATGAGGAGCCAAGTACAGGTACCTTAAAATCATGGATGACTTAAAGAGAACATTGGGAAGGGCTGATTTAACTTAAGAATGCGACAAAAATAGTACTATTGCATTGCAGATTTGGGGAAAAGGTATTCAAAATATTTGATTTTTAAAACACTTTTGGCCTAAATTACACTATTCATTTAACTGAACATTATTTAGTTGCATTAGGTAGTAATTCTAAAAGGCACTAAATACAGTTTGGTTTAAATCTCTCAGGTAATGAGGTTAATATGACAATACAGCCCAGTTATCTCCTCCAGGTGAAAGAAAATATAGAAATCTTAGCTATAATTCTTAGATAATAAAAATGTTTGATCCATAGCCTATACAATGTACACAGCTACCTTAAATGTCATTGTAAATATGTACAACCTGTTTGAGGGTGCGTTTTTAGCACCCTCAGTTTACACATCTAGTTTGCATCCTGGAGTGCTCTTTGCAAAGATCTGTCATGATTTCTGAAGGCCGCAAGCCCCTTCTGCAATGGGAAGCTGTTGGAGCCTGCTCACCAAGGGTGAATCGCCAAGAACATTGCATCCTGTGAGCTAGAGCTGTTTCAGCCCTGTCCCGCTCTGAGCTAGCTGATAACTTCAGAGAAGCAACAGAACGACGCAAATATTAGCTGTCATGATTAAAGCTATTTATTTTGGAAACATAGTTTTAGTGAATAACATTCTAAACTTTATTTAGATGTCAATCAAGAAAGCTGACTGAGTTTACGAACTGTTCTTGGATAGATTCAGATGCCAGGGTCTTCCTTTTGACTTTATTAGAATCAAAGATAAGAATGTGAGAAGTAAACCTACTATGATCAGAGAAAAGACCTAATCTCTTGATGAATTAATTTTCTTCCACACAAGAATATAGTTCTACCCACTACAGGGACTCTGTATATGTCATGATACTGTGAAGGCTTCAGCACATGAAGCCTTTGTTTCTTTTTTTCAGAGAACAAATAACAAACAGTGACTTCTCCTTTCTTATGGAAGGATCTATTCTCCTCACAATGCATATTGTGTATGACTAACAGAAGCCAGTGTTAGAAGACAGGATCCCCTTTATCTGGTTCCCACTCTTATTTGGATGCTTTTCTTAAGTGATTTCATGCTTATTTTTTTGTGACAAAACAGCACAGATAATACTTGTATGTGTTTAGATGTTGAGACTCTTTTTTAGAGTCAATTTATGACATATTTACTTTTATGTTTAAAATTTTGTTTTATATAAATTTATTAGCCAAAATTATTTAACCCCATAGCCTAAGCAGATAATTTTACACCTCTTATTTTAAATTCTACTTTGATAAAAATTTGGCATGATTTAGTTTCCATTGAATAAACTGTGTTTCGAATCTTTCTTCTAGAATTTTAAAATAATACCTTTCCTATTTATATAAAAATTATTCTTTAACTCCAATTCCATTTCATCTAAAACACACTCACTATAATTTTCAAATGTATATACTGAATACTAATGTCATGGAGTGTTAAAAGATTCACTGAGAAGCTATGCTTAGTGAATATTAATTCTATTAAGTGCTTTTTAAATTTTATAATTAAAAATTTTTGAAGTGATTATAGATTCCATGAATTTGAATAAAATCAAATAAAAAATTTTATATACAATTTAATAAATTTCCTTTAATACTAATAATATTTTGTAAAACTATGCCATATCAGTGCCTGGATATGGCATTGAACAACCCAGCCTTGCTCAGATTTCTTGTTTTGTCTGTAGTACATATATATATATATGTATGTTTACATTTTCATTTCAAAATAATTTAAAAACATTAAAATTTAGACAATAATTCAAGAGCTTTTTTATTCTTCTTAAATAATTTTAAAGTCATCTGCCAACCTTTTATACCATCATGTCTTGAATTTTAATATAAACTTCTCATAAATGATGACATTGTTCTGCATAACCAAAATATAACCACACCAAAAGCAGAAAGCTAAATGCTACTGCATTTTTTTTAACATATTTAGTGCAGGGCCTACAGTGTCTCACTACACAGATCAGGCTCGTAGTGATCGTCCTGTTTTCAGCCTCCTAGAGCCTGGAATTGTGTGCTCGCCACCGTGCCCAGTCTCCGTTGCCATCTCAGCAGGCCCCGGGATGGGGCCGGCACTACAGGGCAGGGTTTAAACCCTGGTCACTGTGCTCTGAGCTATCTGGTGGGCCCATACTACAGCATTAATGTTGCTGCACAACTCTCACTTTTTTTTCCAATATTATCCTTCTAGGAAGAACAAAATTATATGTAGTTGTTATATTTGTTTAATTTCCTTCAGATTGGATCCATTTCATCCTCTTTACCTGACTTGTATGGTGCCAATTTAAAAAACTACAGGCCAATTACTTTGTGCTATATCTTCCAAATTAAGTTTGTCTGATTTTTCTTCCTGACTAGACTCAAGTATTTCGAGTAGAAATGTCAGCTCAATGACCCTGTGGTATTCTTAATGCATTCCATGGAGTTACCACCAAATTCAAAGTTTCCTCACAGTGAATTGAGTCTGTATAACATTTATAGTCGATAAATAAGTTTTACATGGCTACTTTGACAGTCTTTCATCCATATTTAAAGGCTTTGGTGTTTTTTCCTGAATTCATCATTATTGTTATGGTTGTGAAAATATTCCTTCTATATTTATTAGCTGGCATTTCATTGTCAGAAAAATCACTTTTCTTCTCAGGTATTCTTTTATGTACATGCATATGTATGTTCCTCTTTTGTCACTGTTGTAATTTATTACTATTTCAGTGTTTTGATTATTCAATCAAACCAGATTTCATTACTAGGAAACCCCGCAAACATGTTTGTGTGGTCTCTTAACATGATTTTAGGAATATTTTATTATCTCTTGGTGAAAGGAGACATTTCATCTCCTTTGTACTTAGCTTAACCCAGCCCAAGAATTAACAATTTTCCAAGAAGTATATATATATGCATATATAAAATTTTAGAGAGAAAAAACAAAAACCTAACAATGAAACCAAGTTTTAAAACAGGTTAGTAGGACAGTTTCAATAGTAGATGCACTGCATTTTATGGTCGTCTTAGAAGTTATTGAGACAATGATATTTAGAAACCAAAATGTAAGTGAAAACTGTGCCCCTTGCAATTGAGGTATCACTATTCCTAGAGCACATAATCAGAAATATATGATTATAATGTCTAGAGTTATGCCATCTGTTGTCTTTCTAGCTAGCTAAACAGTCAGCTATCTTGCCATTGAAAATTATAAGTCTCAACTGATGTTTCCATTCCCTATGCAATATCAAAAGGTTCACTTTATGAACCTTTGTGACTTCCAAAAGCAGTAAATCTAACTCAGTGATTCTCTTGTTTCTTTCCCTTTCCTGTGTACTCAAAAGCCATCTTTGTCCACCTCCCTATGCTGTTCCTGCTGTACACAGACCCCTCAACCTGATGGCTCCAGAATGCTGTACTCAACCTACAGACACATTGCTCATACCATGCAATCCCCAAAGTTTGACACCAGAATCCTGCCACCCTACTCTCAAATATATTTCCCACCTTGTGTTCAAGCTGTTACCAGTTCTTCCTCCCCACTCCGTACCTCACTGGGATCTGAAACCCCTCAGGCAGGCTGCTGCATCCCTCCATGCATGGGTGACCCCATCACCATTCTCACTGCTGGCTCCTTAAAGAAATTATGGAGAAAGAATGAAAGGAAAGAAGGAATGGAGAGGAGAAAAACAGAAACAAGAGGACAAAGAAAGGAAAAGTACAGAGGATTTTATTTTAAACCAAGAGACTTATTTATCATCTCTCTCAATTGAAATATGATATGAATCTTTCTATGTCTAGCCACCACGGAGCTTATGTTAGGGGTAAAGCATAATGCTAAAAATTAATTTTCAGAATATTTTTAAAAGGACAAGAAAGTTGAAAGTTGAGTGAATTATGAAAATTTACCTTTGACTCACAACTTCCTCCTGTTTTTTGAATTCTTAGATATGAAGAGCACCTACACATTGTCAGGCTCTCTTGGCATTTCGTCCAACTACCAGGCAAATATTTGAAACTCGCTCAGGTATTGTAAATTGCTAAAATCCAGTGACATTTTAGGTAAATCAGTACCCAGAAACTAATTTATTTCAAGTCTCTTTTTAAGCAAATGTTTCCTCTAGCCTCATTGGTAATTTCACTTTCCCTCAGTTCTTTCTTATACTTGACTCAGTTCCTCACTCGGCTCCCAACGCAGCTATTGAACTTTACAATCCATAGCTAATTTCTTCCTGCCTCTCTTATACAGCAACCCTTCTCTAAATAATGTCCATAGTTAGTTTTTGGTATCACATGGAAAAAAACAGACTAAAAGTGGGCCAGTGAGAAAACTCAGCTGCCTAAATCTCCTGCTTAGGCAAGTTTAGGCAAGTGCATAGGGACTGAGGTTCAATCCTAGGCACTGCGTGCCATGCCAGCCGTGCCACAAGGGTTTGCTGAGCCAGCCACAAAACAAAGCACAAAAAACAGACTGAAAGTAATGATTTATTGTTTGCCTACTAGGACCGTGATTTGGCTAAATAATGCCAAATAATGAGGGTAATAATAATAAGGGTAATTTAAATATGATTCTTTTTGGCTTTTACAAAAAAAAATGCTGTTCCAACTTCTTCATATTGAGAGTATAAACCCCAAATTGCCTTGCCCTCCCAGATCAGAAGAATGAAGGAGGAGCCCCTATCAGAAAACTGCTGTTTTTTCTGACCAAATATGCAGATGCTGGCCTCAAGAGATGAAAGTCTGTTTCATTTCCACGCGGCAGGGAGAGAGTTTAGAATGGCACTAGGGAAAAAGAGCATGAAACTTTCCTGGACCAGGATCTCAGTGTGTTTCTCTTCTCTCCCTGCACTAAACACTCTTGCTCATCTGAACAAGCCAGGAACTTGAGGAAAAGGCTTCCCCATCTCCTCTGGAGCTAGGTCAGAATGAACACTTTTTTGCCCTTCCTGTCAAAAATCGCTTACTATTTTTACTGAGGAGCAATGAGTACTATGGACCGGAAAAGCAAACAGCAAATGGAAAACTGAATCAAATATCTGACACAGTGTATTCCCTTCTGACTTTGGGACAGTGGGTAGGTTATAGAGTCACACTTTAAAGTGACAGTTGAATAAAAGTCGGGAACATCTACATGCAGAGAGAAAGAGGAGATCTTGGTTACCAGAGACCTAAACCTTTCCTCCTGATTGCCCTTCTGGGTAGTTCTGGTGATCAGACACTTAAAAATTCATAAGATTTTCCTTAGATTTTTTTTTTCCTGTATGATTTCTACATGGTAAGGTGTTTTATTAAATGTCTGGGGTAGCAGCACAGGAAAGCATAAAAACAGAGGAAATTAAATGAAACATGCCCAGTAGGAGCAGAGCACAAATATGCCAGTTCCTGTTCTTCACTGCTGTTCTTTCCAGATGTGCAGAATTTTCTGGAAGTGGAGAGGGAAAAAAGAACGATCGGTGGTGTCTAAAAATACATAATTGGATTCAATGACTATTGTGCTGGAAAGGTGTTTTGCAGTACTGTCTGGAAATAAAAGGCACAGGAGAAACTATATTTTGGCTTGTCTCACAGCTTTATTTTCCACCATGTCACTGTTAAATCCGGCTGTCACACTCTTTGCTTTACTTGGTATTAACTGCCTGAATGTACATGAAGGACGTAGTGCCAAGGTATGCTGTATCCACTTCAGCTTTCTAGTTGGCTGGAAGTCACTGCATACTTAAAAAAATAAGGTACCTGGCTTGAAATATAGTGGAGCAACTTCCTTATGGATGAGGACTATAGGAAAATCTAGAAGAGTCACCAGTATTATGAAACCTTTTCTTTGTGCCTTGCTTGGTTGAAATCACCCCTTCCTTCTCACTCAGAGCTGCTGACTGGGCTTTACTTCAGCTGTTGAAAAGGTGCTCTGTCCTAAGGAAACTCAATATGTCATGTTTTTTTTTTTTTTTTTTTTGATCCTTCACATAATGAGAAACTTAGTCTGTTACATTTTTTAACCATTTTGTTGATTTGAAAGGCTAAAAACAGTAAGTATGGCATCTCCCTTGAAAGCATGAGATTGCATGAAGTTGCATATGAACCAAACACACCTCCAATATCCTATCCAAATTGTGTTTATCCTGTCATTTTCCTGCCAAAATCTGACATAAATGACAATATAGATTAGTGAAGAAAGAAGAGAAATCCTGCAGCAGAGAGGCAATTTGTCCCTTTCCCGCTATTAAGAATATTCTAAACATTCATCCATACACTACTGAATTTATTAGCTATAAGGTAGAATATTAGGCATCTGAAGGAATGGAGAAAATCTATTAGGCACAATTTCTGGTCCTCAAAATTTAGTTTTTCATAAGAAAGAAAGATTTCTGGTTCATTTCTGGTTCATTACTAAAGTAATGAATAGAAGAATAAACTAGGGTTTTATTTTAATAATAAGAGAAATGCCTACCAAGTGCTAAACAGAATAGGTAAAAAAAAAGCATCAATCACAGAATTATTATATTTATTGTAAGGATCATGGAATTATTTTATAGAGAATGTTCTACTTAACTTGTGTAAAGTAAAACAAGTTGAATTTGCACACAGAAAGAAATAGGGTGATAGGAAAAGAGTTCAAACAAATAAGAATGCTAGCAAAATAATCACTGACAAAGAAGAGGCTAGTACCCTGGTGTGCTTATACAACGTGTTTTTATGGCAGAGCACTTATAAGATGTAAGTTTTGCACCCTTGCTATAGTTTCTAGTTCATGCTTCACTGAGGATGTTGCATTTCTCATATTGTTCATTCCACTTGTGCCCCTGATGCCTATCAAGCCAATGAAAGTTTCCATGTGGCTTCATCAAAGGATTCTGCTTACACTAAAATTTAAGTTCAAAATTGTCCCCTGAGACATGATAAGTTGCATCAATGATGAAGATAGACGCAGATGTAACCCAGAAATAAACTTTCAAAAATACATGAAGGAACTTGTGTCATCTGAATGGTTTGAAAGCTTTTTCCACCATGCGACCCCTGTATCAGTCACATGGAACTCACCACTCCTAGAGAAAGCACGTTCTTCCCCCGAAAACCTTCAATAACAGACACTTGTTTGTTCATATATTGAAGGAAAATGTTATTGCCTTCTGCATTCTGTCTCTTCTTTCCTTCCAAGTCAGACTATGTGTAAATCTTCTGTTGTTCTTCAGGTGAACTCTACTCTCCTGTAGAAACTGGTTCCAGGTGCAGTGGATGGCATGACTGGGTCCCTCTCAAATTCTCGTGTTGAAATGCTGTCTCCTAAGGTAATAGCATTTGGAGGCCTTTGGGAAACAGTTGGGACTAGACTAGATCATAAGGGAGGGCCCTAAGGATGGGATCAGTGCCCTGATTAAAAGAGGCCACATATACTCTGCTCATGTCCTATGTTCATATCATGGAAGACCATGTAAACTTCTAAGCAGAACAAGGATCCTCACCAAGAGCTCAAACACAATGGTGCTGACCTCAGTCTTCCATCCTACAGCTACAGGAAATAGCAATCAGTAGTGCAAACCAGGATGTTCATGCTTCCAGTACAGCAACCCAATCTCAGACAGAGAGCGAAGTATACATAGTGCTTCCGACCACTGATGTGTGATTGGCAATATTGGATAGATTGTTTTGTACTGCAAAATAACCAAAACCTCCAAAATATCTACTAAAAATAAATATTGTACAATTAAAATTGAATCATAAGGATAGAAATGAATACATGTAATTTTGGGGGGAAAATGACCTTGTAAATCTCTTTTTTATGATCTATTCTCTTATGAAACAAAATAGCTTGAGTTTAGAGAGTCTTTATGCTAGAAGGGTTATAACATTCACTGTAGAAGATTGCAATGCAGTAACTGAGGAGGCAACAGTGGCTATGATTATTACACATCCAGGAATCCTTTGCCCCAGCCTGAGCTATAAGAGCCAGTTTTATGAAAGAAGATAATGTTAATTAGAATACTGGGGAAAACCACTGACTGTCAGAAATGTCATTAACTTTCTCATGAAACAAGAGTAAGCCTAAACCCAGAGACCAGAAACTAAAATGATTCCAAGTTATGCTTTCACTACCAGAGAACGTTTGCCTGTCTAAATAAACACAATTTAGTAAAATGGTTTTGTATGTCTGTTTTGGAAAGAAGTGCTTGTGAATCACCAGACATTTAGCAAAATGAAGCGTCCCTATACCATGTACCAGACACTGTGGATGCTTTTAACCACTTTCCCAATGATAGGCATGAATTGCAGATGCCAGATTGGATGGGCTCTTCACATGCCTTTTGTTATTTTTAAAGGGGCCACACTCTCTGTGGCAGTATGAATTTGTTGGCTTGGCATCCACCTGGGAATTAGTTGCAGAAGCCTTTGAGTATGTCTGGCAGGTGGTGGAGGCCTTGGGGGTTTCTATCTGGCCCCTCATCCCTTGTCCTCTGGCTCTGCTTTTTGCCCCTGCCCCTCAGCCCACTGTGAGTTGTAGTCTTGTTCCTCCTTGCCTGTGTGCCATGTTCCTACCTCAGTATCAGCTGAACAGGTTCTTAATTTCCTGAAATCATGAGCTACATTGAATGTCTCATTGCATCAGTTGCAGGTATTGGGTACTGTGTCCAACCAGTGTAAAGCTGACTGATGCGCTCTAAAGTTTTTTCCTCCTTTTGGATGTGAATATATTAAGAAGAGAAAGAAAAACTATAATCCATCTTTTAGCATTTGTGAAGTAGTTAACAAGTGATATTTTGAAAAAAATTTCCCCCAAACTAAAAGACATGAAGCTGTTTTCCTGTTTGATTTTTTTTTTTAAATAAGGCAGATGGAAATA
>PVKA01005693.1:49528-61768 GCA_004027165.1 Ctenomys sociabilis
TTTTTTTTTTTTTTTTTTTTTTTTTTTTTTTTTTTTTTTTTTTTTTTTTTTTTGGCAGAACCAGGGATTGAACTCAGGCCCTTGCACTTGCCAGGGAAGTGTTTATTCCACTGAGCCATCTCCCCAGTCCCTAGAAAGAGAGCTTTTCTATCCAGACCAGGATGAGTAAATGTCATGTGCATCCAGGGAGCTAGACATTCTCCAACTTTATGTCACAATGCTTTTCCTTACCTAGAACTCTAGAAGGGAGGGAGCATCCACTTATGCTGACCTTGGGAAGGGCTTCAATACCTCCCAGAGGGTATTTGGAGATGCCACAGGTCTCAGTCATATACTAGACTGTTTCATGAACAAAAGATGAGAAGGAGCTGCCATATCAGAAGAAAGAACAAAGAAGATATTGAATTGACAAATGCTAGCACATAGATATGCTCACTAACCGGACTCCAGAATTACCAGTGTGGTTTTTCAGGACACCAATAATCCTGTTAATGATACATTAAATATAACTTAGATACTATACAATGTTACAAGTATGAAAACATTAATGTGTATAATTTTATATAAGATAAATTTAATTAAAACATTCAAAACTAAAAACTGTCCCCCCAAGAAGCAATTTTGAATTTGAGTTAAATATCTATTTACGGATTTTAAATGTTTGCAACAAAATGTCCTAATGCTTTTCAAAATAAAGATAATGAAATTTCAGGTTACGACCTAATGAATTAGTGAAGAAAAAGGGATGAAAAGGAAATATAAAATATTAGTAGGGATGAAAAAGTTATTAAGTGTATAATCTTTGTATTCAGTTTATCAGTTTGTTCATAAACGTTTTACAGTGGGTCTACCTTTCCATTTCTAGCATTATGACTGAGATCATAAATGTACCACTAATCTATGGATTTATCCATGGTTCCTTTAGGAGCTGAACATGCCTTTAGAAGGCAGAGTCTGCTTCAAAATGGCTGACCAAGGGCTGGACCCTGAGGCACATTCTGCTGCCTGGCACTCCCTATCTTGCTGCTTTGGGAATACTGTGGGTTCAGCACTGTTCCCATTGTCAAAGTCTCCTACCATTCTGTTTGTGTCTTGAGCCTGATGACTATGCATGGAAACTAGGAGCCATTTACCCTGTCAAACTACAGGTGTTGGGCACTGAGCCTTGGTGACAGAAACAAGTCTAAGGTACCTTTCTGGCAGAGAAGCTGATAGTTTTATCCTAGATGACCTTTCCAAAGGTGTCTGCATATTGAACAGCCTTTGAAAACAGAAATACTGTTTAGTTCTGGAGTATAGAACAGATTGCATATGTAGTATAATAAAAATTATATACTCTTGTGTGACAAAAATCTAGGTAGGCTTGCTTGAATGCTTTTGTAAAAGATTGGAATTTCCTAAGCTTGATGTTTGTTTGGCTATGATGCTGGTGTTCATAGCATGTCTATTTAGACCCACATACTTTGTCCAGTAAGGCTTGGAAGAGATGAAAGAATCCCAGCAGAAACATGAAAGTCATGCTGCCTGTGCACCACGTGTAACAAGATCTTTTTCTCTGACCCAGGAGGCTCGTGTCTTCTCAGGGCATCCTTGAAACTCCCACACACTAAATTATTAGCTCCAAGGAGGATAAAATCTCAGACTCTTCACTCTTTCTGGCCTCTTATTGAAAAAAATCAATCATTTTCTTACAATAAAATGCACTTTTAAATTATTTCATAAACATTTTCCATTATACAATGAATCACAAGGGTATTTTATCTTGTATTATACATTTTCTTTTTGATCTACAGATAATTTGGATTTGATGTTGAATCTGATGTAATTCAGGGATAATAGTCATTTTTCATCCTCATTATGAATCAATTTTCCCAATTTGATTTAACAAATACTCAATCCTTTGCTATGTATTTTTTGCCAGGTTTTTGATGCCAGTTCAACTGTATTACAAATCTCTATATTTGAAAACATCTGTTGGATACATTCTTCTATTCAATTGGCTCACTTATCTTTTTCCATGTTACTGTCATAACATTTGATAATTAAAGCTTTGTGAAATGTCTTCATATGATACAGAAGAGCTTCCTTTTCAAAACTGTCTTAGATATTTGTGTGCACCTTTTAGAATTCGTTTTTTCAGTTTTTCCCAGTAAACTCCAGTTAAATTATTATTGGAAATTAAAATAGCTAATTGTACCATAAGTTGGACACAACTGAAAAATCATTTTATTGTTTAGCAATTGATTTGGTTTTTCTTAAAGTTCTTTAAAGGAATTATAAAAACATGTGCTTACATTATGTGTGCGCTTATGAAAACTGTTTTCTCTGTAAACAAAATTCAAGCTACTTAAATAGAATTTAATTTTATGTTATATTTTAATTTGTTATAACTGATTTTAAAAGATATATATTGCATCTTTTACACAGTGCTGGAGAGATAGCTCAGTGGCATAAGTGCCGACCTGGCAAGTGCAAGGTCCTGAGTTTTAATAACTTTTATGTGGATGCACTTCTTGAAAATTTGCTGAATTCTTATTACCCCAAGTGAATTTTGTGTAGATTTCCTTAAGTTGTTTTTGCAAGTCAACGTTCAGAGAACTTTCTAAATGTATTTGGTACAGGAAAGTGTTAATCTGAGCAACAGATTTGGCAATGAAAATAGATAATGCATAAACACTTTTTATTTGTTCACTTCAAACCTGTTTCTCTAACTTTTTTAAAAATATTTTTTTAATTTTACCATTAATCAGAGGGACTGGTACTGCCTCACCTCTTTTAAATCTTCATTAAAATGTTACATTCTGACTAGTTTATTTAAAAATTTAACTCACGTTCAGCATTCTGTAAGCTCATCTTTGTTTTCTTCTTTCTTTTTTTAAATGTATTTGGTTCAGGGTCTGTAGGGCATACAGGGTCTCAGTATGAAGATCAGATTCATGGTGCTTCTCCTGTGTTCATCCTCCCAAGTGACAGGATTACAGGAGCGCACGCCACGCCCAGTCTCAGTGCCCCCTCAGCGTGCCCCGGGGGCGGAGCCAGTAAGACCTGCTAGGGATGGAGTTCTGGCTGCTGGGGCTCTGCCTAAGCAGCTGCTGTAGTCTGCTGAGCTATCTGGCCGGTCCTTATTTTCTTCTTTTACATGGACCTATATTTTACTAATATATTATAATTTATTGTTGCTGTAATTGCTTTGTCACCTGCTTCTCTTAGAAATTATAACCTGTGAGAAGACATCTCTATTTTCTTCAGACGACATCCCTAGGACCCAACAGAGCATCTAATATATATTAGGTGACCAAAATTTTGAATTAATTGCAGGTTAGATGGGCGAAGTGGTAGTGCATATTTTCAACTTTTTCTTGAAGTTATAGAAGTGTTTCTAAAATATGAACATTTATAGCAAGCATAGTCTTCACAATACTGAAATATTTACATATATATTTCAAAAACATTATAACAAATTATTCAGTATCCATCTGATATGTTTTGCCTTTGAAAGTAGAGGTTTGAGATTAATATTTCAATTTTTGCATATGTATGTTTGTATAAAAATACACATAATATTCACAGAATGACAAATAGTATTCATAATGAAAAGGATGAACTCATAAATTCCCTATTGATTACTACCAATAAATGAATAGTTATTATTTGTTTTCTATTTCAGAGCCATATTCTTTCTTCTTCTCCCAATCTTCCTATAGAGTATTCTCTTCCTATCTATTCCCTTACAGACTAATTCATCACTGTGATTCTTATGCCTACTTTCTGGCTGAATACTGATATCTAGGATTAAAGAGTCAAATAGCTTTCATGTCAATCAATCTGGTCCCTCCTAATGCATGGTGAAATTTCATTGGTATTTTTGTTTTAGTCCAAGAAAATTCAGAATATGATTTAGAATAATCCATATCAAATTTAATTTTAGCATATGTATTAATTATTTTTTCATTCTTGTATGTGCATACATTATTTACTTTCAATGTTAAGATAAATTTACAGACATCTACACGCTTATCTTTTACTATAAAAACATAATCAACAGCCAAAAAATTGAAACACTTAAGGTCAATGATTTCTCCAGAAGCTTCATAGGTGTTTCTCTTGGCTTGGGATTATTTATAGATTTAGGAAAAACCACTTTCTGTAATTTTAGGTCACTCAAACACATCCAAAGTCCTTAAGAATTTAAGTAGTAAAGAAAATAAATAGATTTATACATATAAATACAGTACATCCTTACTTTTAGTAAACTCTATGTAGTAGTTTGGGACATCCAGAAGTGATAAAGGGGGGCAAGCCATTTTATATAACCTTCACCTTTGTTTTACAGATTCATAATTTTCATTTTTGTTGTTGTCGTTGTTGTAGATAGATGTTAATGTGAAAACCTCGGTGTCACGACCATGAGGGGTTCTATCTGCTGAGGTTCATCCTTCCCATGCTTCCTCTCACCTGGCATGGGCAATACTTGTGATCTGCCTCTATTGAATTGAAGATGGTAACTGTAACAGGGTCACTTCTAAGATTTTGCTGCATCTTACTCTTAGTAGGCTGGGATAGAGACTGTTCACTCAGGCCAGAAGAAGCAAACAGCCAGGCAGGGAAAGCCACACAGCAAAGAGCTGCAGGCAGAGCCCTGGAGGTGCAACCGGACCCCCACAGCAAGCATCTTGCTCCCAAAAGTCAATAAGAAAGTAAAAACTCTAAAGTCATGCAATCTGAAGTAAACGGGTTCCGCAAACACCTTATGTGAGGTTAGCAGTATACTCTTAAGGATTTTACTGTGACAAAATTATTTAAGGTTCAAGAGTTTTAAAGAAAAAAATAATTTTATGACCTACAGAGATGTATGCAACAATAGGAAATATAGATAATTTTGCAAACTGCTAAGTCAGATGAAAGTTAATTACTTGAGTTAGGTAGATTTCAAAACTAAAAGGCAGAGAAAACTGCTTACACACAGAGAAAGCCCTTGAGCACTGATTCTTATGAAAGCTACCTTAAATTCACATAAGGGAGACATAAATATTGTAATCCACATACATATTGGAGTGGTGCATTGGAGAGGCTTTTCTCAGATTTTCTTAGTAAAACATAAATTATAAAAATTTTATGTTTAAAACCTAACATTATTAATTCTAAGTTAATTGTAACAACAGTGAATAAAACAGGCACATATTTTTCTAAGAAACAGTATGTCAGTATAGAGCCTTGAATATCCTACTTATTGCTTGATTTAAGAGAAAAGTTAAAATTTGACATTTTCCATAGGAATTATAAAATTTTATTCCTCTTTCCACAGTCTTTCTTTAAATTTTAGTAGTAAAGTCATTGTATTTTGCTATTACCCACTGCCTTTTCTTCTTTCTCCTTACAGTTGCTATGCTAGCTGATCAGAAATGGCCATTAAATTTGTTGTAATATGGGCAGTTGTTTTACACCATTTTTATTGTGTTCATGAAATAATGCATCTTTTATAAATTTGTTTTATTATTTTGCAGAACTTTTGCATCATTTTTCCACTGTATTGTTACATAACCACCCACTTGTAAGCAACTCCATCTCATTGGAAAGACAGTTGCTGATATTAAACCTTGAATGTGAAAGCTGAAAGAGCAGGGATGTTTCTCTATTTTGACTGTAACAATCTCATACAAGACTGTGATACAAAAATCTCACTTTATTTGAAATACACTATCTCTCTTATGTTCTTCCCAATCAGTTCATGGTTTCCACTCTTGCTCATCTCTACAAATTTAAAGCTGGTGCTTCTAGAAAAATATGTGAGTATGAACTCATGACCTATAGAGTCCTCCAGGGAAGCCCATGGTTAGGGAAAGATTGCTTTGTACCCTCATAGAGTTTAACCCATTTTGTAGACTAACTTCTATGAAGTAAGCCATGACTACAGTTTTAATACTTTATTTTCAACTACTATTAAAATTAATAAATATACCGATTTGTTTTTCTCTTTATCTCCATTGCTCAACTTTGTCAAATAATTCTTTAGAGAGTTAAAACAATATGACAGGTACCTTGAATATAGTTATTCATCTCCCTCTGCATTCCTTCTGGTTTTGTTTCACTTTGGCATTTGCCAGCTTTCAGCACAGAATATGGTACAAAATAGTAGCTACTGACTAGAACAATAAAGTTCACAAAGAAGAAGCATACCAATAGATTTTAATTTCAAACCAGAGACTTACATAGATATTCTAGAATAATACACTACTTTATTTCACCTGGAAATATGCAAATATTGATGTAAAACTTAATACACTGCAGAAGAGAATGATTCTGGGAGAGTGTTGCGCTTTGTATCATGTATTCAGGGTCAGCATGACACAATTTTGTGGAGCCAGTTTGGATTTAGTAGGCGAGGGACAGGCATTGACATGGAATCAGATATTTAAAGTATGGGCATGAATAGGCATGATTTTCTGATGATCAAGTGTAAGCAATGAAAAGGTAACTTGATTACCATGTAAAATAATTGACTGAGGCTCTGGAAGCAATCCAGTGCTTTCCGAACTTAGAGTGCACGTAGTTCATTAGTTTTGTTGATTACAATGCAGTGAAGCCAAATAAGCATCTGAATTCCTGTGGAGACCAAATTATCTTCGCTCTATCCAATGGCCCAACTCCTACACCAGAGAGCAATTCGGAGTGGCTGGTCTCAGGATGATCTCAGGCAGAAGGTAGAGTTTTAAATTAAACCTGTCATTACAGCTGGAGGAACAATCACAGCTCTAATGCTTGTCACTGAGCTATGAAGCCCTCTCTGCAATTACAGCTAATCCAAAAGAAGAAAATAAAATATTGAATAATCCTTCAAGTAGGGATGGAATCTTTCTTAGTTACAATTCCAGAGTAATTATAGCCACCGATGCAAAGTGCTTCTCTACTCAAATCTAATTTTAACCTATTAGAGGCATTGTTAGAGATAGTAGTTTAGGTTCAGGTGCCACATACAAAGTAGAAAATGCATCTGTATCCTGTACTGTATGACAAAGAATTACAGAACTGGATCCACTGCTCCATTCAAGGGAAATAACAGTATCAGGAGGCATATTCTCCATTGCCTCCCTATACCAGCATTTGCTTTGCTTTTGCTATCACTGGTGCTACTGTTGTTTCTTTTTTGTTTTGAACTTCATTGTGATTTTTTTTTGCATTGGGTTCTATGAAAATGAAAAATGCTGACTGCTTTAGTAAGAAATAATACCCCTCGAATTTTTTTTTTATTTTAGGGAAGGGTCTACAGGGTGTACAGGGTCACAATATTACATCAGGCTCATAGTGATCCACCTGTTTACAGCCTCTCAAGAGCTGGGATTTCAGGGATGCGCCACCACGCCCAGTCTCAATGGCCATCTCAGCTCACCCTGGCGGCAGGGCCCTCATGGCAGGCCAGCTGGGGACCAAAACTCTGCCCCTGCACCTACTTGCGGGCAGTTTAGTCCCCTTGATGTTTTTAAAAGATTTAATATATTACAAATTTGGCATTACAAAGCAAAAAGAAATGGTCTGATTAATAATTTGTCATTGTCAGACTATTGTCTCTTTTCCTGGATTATTGGTAGAGACATTAAAATTATTACGCTTTTAAAAAAATATAAGAAAACTGCACAGTAATTTCATTGAGCTCAAGAAATTTAACTATAAAAAAGAAATTTAACTATAAAATAACACAAACGTAAAAAATTAATAAAAATCATAAGTTTTAAAATGAAAGTATTTAAAAATGGTCAGTAAGGTACACTATTAAGCTTATAGCTTTCTCTTTACTATGCTAAAATGTACATATTATATTTGGAAATTGTATGTTTTACTGTAAAAATAAACCAGCTGACCCCTTACTGAATTATACTTGAATATTCTCTTGTAAGTGACTATAGGGCTGCGGATATAGGTGAGTGGCATAAGCACCTGCTTGGCAAGCACAAAGTCAGAAGTTCTATCCCTGATTCTGAAAAAAAACAATTAAAAAAGTCAATATAGATTAATGTTTTCATCATGGCCTGATGGTTTTGAAATATAAAGCACAGTGATTCTGTGAAAGAACCTTCCTCTTGGGAGAATCTGATACTTCCTCAGGGTTAGATTCTGTTCATACACTGTTGACAGGGATAGTAACATAAACAGTGTTATGTCCTTAGTGCATGATATCAAAAGGAGCACAGAGATAAACTGTTAAAGAAAATATTCAACAACTGTCCTGCTCTCTAAATGCATAAATAAAAGTCTCCTTCTTTAAACCTATGCTTTCATAATTTTAATATTATTATCACAACATATCATTTTTATTCTGGTTTCTTTTCTAATCTTATAGATTTCAGCTTCTGTCTCACTTCCTAACTGCCATTTTATTCAGCTAAGATGATGCACCATAATTTATTTCATCATTTGGCTAATATTAGTTATTGAGGTGTTTAAATATTTCAGTATATTTCATTATAATTTTTAGGTGAATAAAATCATAGATTCTAGTAAATAAACAATTATAGCAGAACAGCACAAAATATAAGGTAATCTTCCTATGCACAGGCCTCTGATAAGGGTCTCCCTGTCTCCCTCATGACTGCAGTAATGGAAACTCTGTAGTAAGCAGGATCTGACAGGGCACATGGGTGGAATGGAGATGCATTCATTCCCAGTGCTAGAAAGTACTGTAAATATATGCCTTAGTGACATTGATTCTTTTTTGCCAGTTTTACTGATAGTCTACACACTACTTTTGTAAGCATTGTGCCTGTGTAGAGAAAAAGTACAACAAAGTATTTAAAACCATTCTTTCTTTACAAAATTAATTTTCTATCAAAATCTTTTTTCATCTTTAATTTATTTGGTACAGGATCTCACTATGCAATATCAGACTCATAGTGATCCTCCTGTTTCAGCCTCCCCAGTTCTGGGTTTACAGGTATGTGCCCCAACTTGGTGGCTGGTGCTGGCATGGTGCCAGAGCACATGGTACTTGGGTCCAAACACTTAGCCTGTTGAACTATCTCCCCAGCCCTAATATCAAAATCTTAATTATGAAAGGACTAACTAGGAGTTTTGCTCACTTTCTCCAACTTTGCACTAGAAAAAAAATCTAGCCAGGAGAACTCTCTGCACACTCACAGGAATGGAGAGAGTACTGCTTTACATAAAGCATCTGTTCTGAATGTAACCAAACTCCTCTCAAGTTTCACAAACAGCACATCGATATCCTCTAGTGAAGCCTTACAGATTCTACAGGCCCAGTGAAGCAATCTACTTTGGCCATGTGTGCCCAGTTGGAATTTTACAGACATTAAACCTCAAATCTGAAAGCCAAGCACCCTCATGAAATACCAGATGCTCCAGAAAGAAAAAAAAATGTAAGGAAAAGAGAACACTGTTGATCTCTTCTTAAGATAAGTTAGTTAATTCCCCAACAGATAACGTAGACTACATTTCTAGAACTTGTCCAACCACCAACCTATTAAGCAGTCTATTGCAGAATCAGCTGCTGAGTTGGAAGACGTAACCTGGCCCTCAATGGTTACCCCAGCGCTCACTCTGTCTCTTCACTGTATCTGGTCACCCCATAATTACCTCCTCTAATAATCTCAGGGAGGGGTGGGAATAGGTAGCAATGACGCATATAATGCTCAATACCAAAGAAAGCAAAATAAACATTTTCTATTAGGCATTTGCATACCTCATATGATTAAGAAGGAAGTCTGTTTATCTTTTCCATGATATTCTGCTTAAACTCATATTTTAAATTCTCATGTCAAGGACAAGGTCGTTTTCTATCACACAGGTATTGGAGGAAATAGCCTAAGCTTTAAAATCTCTAAAATGAAATTCACTAACTTGGCAAACTACTAACCTGAAATACATGTTTCATTTCTGAAAAAGTGTTTCTTTCAGTAGCCTTACTGTCTTCATTTAGTTCATTTAGTCCATTCCTTTCCAGTCCTCCTCCTCTTTTGCCGTGGAGCCAGAAGGAACCACAGGTGGGGCATCCAGTATGTTTGCTGGGGCTGGGTCTCCATCACAGCCCTTGCTTGCCTGTATTTCAGGCACTAGAGAGTGAGGATGTTCCTTTCCACATCACCAATAATCTCTCAAAGATTCTGAAATCTGTACCATGAAATACTATGAGTATTTCTTCTGAATGAACAAGTTCTGATATTGAAGTACAGAGAGCAGCACACTCTTGTTCTGATTCTCCATTGTGAACGGGATCTGGGTGATTCTCCACATTTGCTCAAATGAGCTCAAGAACACACAGTATGGCTTCTCTATATGCATGAAGTGTGGCGCTCAGTGGGTCGGAGTTGCTGTTTTCATGACTATGTCTTGACTTCTTGGAACTGGGAACTACAGATTTTTATCTCCGGAGCAACTGCTTCCATCTGAGTGCGGCCACTTGGCCCCCAACCTGCCCACCTAAACCTGTAACCACGCCAGGGCCAACCTCAGGCAGCTTCTCTCTCCCTGTCCTCCTCCAAAAGTCCAGTCCATTCAGACCCCACAGTCATGATTTCACCTTGCAGCTGCAATGCTCTTTGCTGGGATCTCTTGTTCCTTTTCATTGAAGTGTTGGAACAAACTTGATTTCTGGCTTCATTCTGGCTCTGCCGTCATTTCTCAAGAATCTTATCTCCTTTTAACAGGAATTTCTTTCATAAGGAAAAATTGTTTGTCTTTCAAAAGTATTGATTTGAGGAGGGACTGAGTCTCAGAAAACCATATTGGAAGGAAAAACAAAAGAAACTGACCTTTTGCTTTTCCTTTCATATTTCTGGTATCACCATTCAAAGCCTCTTTGAAAGACTACTTGGTCAACTCTGCTCCTCCAGAACTCAGGAGACTTACAGGAAAGTTTAGAAAAGGAGAACATACACACAACTATTTAATCTTGCACGTCACTAGGGGAATTGTTCTAAAGCAGAATTCTCAGGCTATTTCCTACTTAGAAGCCCATAGAGGCCTCCGGATCCCCATAGCGCTAACACTAAAGGTGCGGAATCCCATGCTTCCTCACCGGTTTTTCCAGTTTAATGTGTTGTTCCCTCCACAAGCCCAAGCACAACAAACTGTTTTCCATTCTACACAAGTATCATCTTTTTAATTTTAATTTTTATTTTTATATATGTAAA
The DNA here is from genome assembly GCA_004027165.1 of Ctenomys sociabilis. Lineage (NCBI taxonomy): Eukaryota > Metazoa > Chordata > Mammalia > Rodentia > Ctenomyidae > Ctenomys > Ctenomys sociabilis. The sequence continues at coordinate 60,670 of PVKA01005693.1, forward strand.
ATAAAAAATGTACTATGTTTATAACTTTCATACAATTGATTAGAGAGCAGTAAAGATTTTGGTGCATATCACATATACAAACATCAAAAAGTCTCACTGAATTAAAAAACAAAATGAAGGATCAAGGACAGTGGTCTGAAATCTACTCATAGGATTTTAGGATTTAATAAATAAACAAGAAGTGTGAAATTTCAGACCACAGCAGTGTTGAAAACAGAAGCATGATAAATACAGGAGCACATATTTTCATACTAAAAACAGTAAAAGCTACAGAAACAAAATCCAAACCTAAACATTAATACAAAAAAAGAAAAAAATTCAAAATGAAAAGGCAGATCAGAGGCCAAATGAAGATCCATTATTAAGTATCTATTTTAAAGAAATGTCTAGAAAGTAATGTGATATTTATGAATAATATTTCTTAGTTTTCTTATATACTTCTCTAGAATTGGAAGAGAATGCATTATTTAACATTGGGAATGTGATTTAAATGACTTTTTAAAATACAGAATCTGAGAATAATGTGCACACATATTTATTTTATAGACATATTCCAAGACTAAGGTATATAGTATAAAATACTTCTTCTTTTTAGTACATGATTTCTATAATTTCCCCACATTCAAGTTGATAAGGATTTTGACAGCATCTACACTGAGTTCTAATGTTGCAGAAAATTTATTTCTAAGTCAATAAGCCACTAAGCCAAGACAAAGCGTTATTTATGATTCATGAAAACATCTGTGTTCCTAAGGCACAACTCATAGAACTATTGAAGTTACCAGTTGAACAAAACTTTGAAGATGAACAAATCAATTGATAGATGAAGTCTTGTACTGTATATTGTTGGATTTTGCTTCCTAATCCACTGTGCCAGTCTATTTCTTTTTTTTTCCTTCTGTATTTATTTTTTTTAATTTTACTTTTGTTTTATTGAAGTACAAATATCAATGAGACAGTTTTAAGATATCTTGACAAGATGAATTTCATAAATTAATACATTGCAAACTGTTTTCATAATGTTTTGGTATCATAAAAGGTGTATACATGATATTATACTTACATTATTATACCATATGTCTCTTATCAGTAAATTAAG
>PVKA01005693.1:61868-89002 GCA_004027165.1 Ctenomys sociabilis
TTTTTTTTTTTTTTTTTTTTTTTTTTTTTTTTTTTTTTTTTTTTTTTTTTTTTTTTTTTTTTTTTTTTTTTTTTTTTTTTTTTTTTTTGTGGAACCGGGGTTTGAACTCAGGGCTTTACTCTTCCAAGGGAAGCGCTTATTCCACTGAGCCATCTTCCCAGCCAGTCTATTTCTTTTAACTGGTGAATTGAATCTGTTTAACATTGATGGTTATAATTGAGATTTACTGACTTACTTTTGACATGTTATTTACCTGCTTTTGTATTTGTATACCTCGTTTTCTCCTGGTGTTTAAATGTTTGCCCTATTTTGGTGGATTCTTTCCACTCTCATTCATGGAGTTGTGGTCATTTTGATCCCTCTCTAGGATATGTTTTAGTAGTCTGTGTAGGGTTGGCTTTGTCATCATGAAATTCTTTAGTTTTTCCTCTGTCATGGAAGTATTTCACTCCTCTGTTATACTTGAAAGAGAGTTTTGCAGGGTATGTCAGTCTAGAATGGAATTTGTTTTCTTGCAAGACTTGTACTTTGCTCCATGCTCTTCTTGATTTGTTAGTTTGTGAAGAGAAATCCGCCGTTACTGTGATGGGTTTTCCTTTACATGTGTTCTGTTTCTTTTCTTTAGAGGCTTGTAGTATACTGTTCCTGAATTTCTGGGATCTTGATTATTATGTCTAGCTGTATTTTTGTTTGGGTTGATGTTATTTGGAGTTCTATATGCTTCAGTTACTGAATGTCCAAATGTTTCCCCATATTTGGGAAGTTTTCTGTTTTTACTTCTGCCCATACTATTTTTATATCATTTGTATTGGCTCCTTCCTTCTAATTGATGCCTATTAGTCTTACATTGTTCATCTTTGCATCATCTTGCAGATGTTGAATTATTTTTTTCCTGCATCCTAGTTGTTTTTAAGAGATTTTTTTCTTGCCTTTTCACTAGATGCAACAATATCTTCAAAGTCTGAAATTCCGCTTTCACTTTCATTCAGTTTTGCCAGCTTGTGATTGAGGTTTTAATTTCCTGTGTAGCACACATTGAATCCACTTCATGCATTCTACTTCTTTCCTATATTGCTCATTTAAGGTTTCCATCATTTTTATATTCTCCTCTAATTTTTTATCAGTGCCTTCTTTAGAAGCAATTAGTACTTCTTTCATTATAGTCATCATTTCTCTTTTTAGTTCAGAAATCATTTCTGATCTGATTTCCTCTGTACCTTTCTGCAGTTGTTTCTTTACTTTCGATTCTATTATTTCATAGATTTCACGTGTATTATTTCCAATTTCTTCTCTGCTAATGTCTTCTGCATTTTTTGTATGGGCTTGGGGCCTGAGAATTTTTTTTTCCCTTCTCCTTGTCATTTTATATAGCACTGTCTTTGACCCTTAGTGTAGAGTTTTGGTGCAGTTATTGCCTTAGCACCAAGTCCAGATCTACCAAGTTCAAACTCTTCAAGGTGAATGTGGCTTGGGTCTGGCTGCTGTGCTCTACTTCTTCCTGCTAGAGCCCTTGGAAGTGAACCCACTGTGTCATTCTGGCAAGGTGTTCTGTTCCTAGGTTAGCTGGGTGGGTCTAGCCTTCACACTCTCTGTAGGGAGTTCTGCTGCAGGGTTCCACATTGGGCCTATCTCATGGACAAAGTTCCACACACATGCCTGGCCTGCATTTTGGCCTGAATGAGGATCAGGTGGGCCAGTGGGAGGTCCACACACACATATGCACACACAAACGCACAAACACACACACATGCATGCACGCACACACGCACGCATGCACATAGTGGGCCTGGGAGCTGGCTGGAATGAGGATCCAGCAGGTCCCAGGCTGCCTCACTCACGTGCCTGGCCTAGGCACTAGCTAGAACCAAGTATCATGTTTTTAAGCTAATGCATGGTTAGGATAGATCCATTACTAGGTGAAAATGGATTTAAGGATCCATTTTCAGATTAGAAGCCAATTCCAGGCCCACATTCACCACTGCAATATCTTGGGAAAGTTTCAGATAGGTAGTTTGATTTCCTAAAAAACATAACAACTTGATGTTGTGTCTTAGCCTGCCTTTTAAAGCTGTTTCTTTGTGTATGCAAAGAAACAAGATTGTCTGTGTAAAACTCCATAATAAGAATCATTGCCCAAATGTTGTGTCTATATAGATCCCTGGGTCTACAATCAAAGTTAATGTGGCTGTGAAGGATTATTAGATTTCTTTTCCATACCCCTTCATTATACCAAGGGATCAGTGATTTTCATTATGGATACATTCATATATCCTACCATTTTTGATGTACCTTAACAAAATTATTACACTGCTCACCATATACCCTAGAAGACATACTACATCATATACTTTTAATTTTTACTATAATCTAAGGTAATCATATTCATCCTAGTCTTCATATATGCAGACAATATCATAAAGGTGTGTGTGTACTCATGCATATGGACGTGTGCCTTTTTTACTACATGGATTGTTCTCAGATACTTTAATATTATATGTTTCTTCTCTTTTGCATTTTTTAATTGTCGGTTGCAAATCACTAACCAGGTTTCACCATCAAGCCTATTGCCTCCATAGCCATTAGATAGATCCTTCTACAAAGTCCCTGCGTCCAGATGCTCTGCCCTAGTTCCAAGTATGTGGGTTACCTGACATAGGTAAAAAGATCCCATTTCCAAAATTATAATGGTACAGCTTAAGGTAAAACTATCTTTGATTTAATTCTTCCTTTTTCTGCTTAGATATTAGAAAATTCCACTGGTTTCTCTCCAAATTGAATGTAAATTGAGCACCTCTTACCTCTTCACCCCATCTAGGGGCTAACCCATCAACAAACCCTGTAATCATGCTCCTCCTTTGCCTCATTGCCCATGTTCTCTTCCCCACAGAGCTGCCAAGATTTTACCATGTTAAAATGCCAGTAATGTCACGTCCTTTTCACTGAACTCCCATCAATAGTTTTTCTTCCCATCAAACTCAAAAGCAAATCAAACTCAACCTCCTGTCTCATCTTACAATGCCCTATTAGTCTATTACACTCATTTTTGGTAGCTCATCTTCTCCCTCTTTGCTTACTGTTCATCCCCCACTCCCACCACTCTATTTTTGGTCAACCACTCCATACCTTGCCGTGGTATCATTTTCAATGTCTACGTGCCTGCTTAAAAATTTCTTCTACAATATGATCTGCTTATTTCTCTGTGAATTGCTGATTGTGCATTTCCAGCCTGTAGTAGATTCAACAATGGCAGGGATATCATATTTTCTTCATTGGTATGTTCTAGTAGAGTAACAGTAACAATAGTCTCCGTATTTCTTGTACTCTAAAAATCTGCGTGATTGATTGAGAAAACTGTTGGTTATCATTTTTATATTATCAGTAAGTTCCAATAGTACAAATTACTCTGTAAACCATCCCTACATCAAATTATATACAATTACACCAATCAGAGCACATTTGTCATAGATACAACGTTTTTGAATAACAACCTTGCAGTATGAGGATGGGAAATATCAACCTCCTAGTTATTCAATAAGTTTATAATAAATGGTTCTCAAAAATTTCTATTCTGATACACAATTAAACTTAATATCTGTGAACCATATTAGTTTGCATCATATACCTAAATATTTATAATGGGAATTTATTGAACCCTTTAGAGAAAAGAAATAAAAATATGCCCACTTAGATATATTTCATGGGGCCGTTTCTATAATCCTAAAGTTACAGGCCCTTAAAGATGCAATGAAATAGCTATTGTGTTACATACCTTGGTTCAGTGTGGGCCAGTATTCTTTGTGGGACAATTTTCTGCCCTCCTGAGGAATCTTGCTTTGGCACTGTTCACTCAAACCTTCACAAGAGCACACTGGAGACCATATGGGCTATATTTTTAATTGTTGAACTGCATACCATGCAATCATCAAATTGCAGACCTTGACAATGTGGGAACTCATTAATAGCAATTCCCTACCCGTGGTAGCCACAGTTTTCCCATCATTATAAAAATCTTCCACTGTGTAATCAGTTAGAATTTAATTCAGGTCAGGATTAATCTGAAAGTCTGTGACTGAGCATTTCTCTTTTAACACCACTGAGGATTAACAAAAGCTATATTTGAAGCCTAGGATCAGGACAAAAGAGGAGAGAAAGAAAAGGGTGAGATAGGGCTGCCAAAAGAAAGGCAGACTCTCGTGGTACATCTGTTTTATCCCCTTCACATCTATAAATTCTGGAAGACTGGTTTATTTTGGAAAATTAGTCTTTTTCTTAGCTTACATTACAGTTTGAAAAAGCAGTCCACATGAAAATGTCTATACAAAAGTTGCCATGGTGTACTTTTATAAGTGCTTACATTTTGTGTAAGGCTAAGGAGAGAAATAAAATATGATTCCTAGTTTTTCCTTTGGAAAGATTCCAGCATCCACCCACCAGGCGCAAGACTATTTGATCTCTGCCTTGCTTTGCTCCTTTGGAAGCAGTGAAATTGGGATAGATAATATTTATAGATGTCCTCAGGTGGTCATGTGTGGAAGGATTTAAAGAACTCCTATTTTACGTCATAGATCCCTACAAAATTTATGTAATCAATGAAGAAGCATTTTTCATACTAAGAGGGGAGAGTTTCAACATAACCTCCTCTCACTCATTGAAAGTCTGTGCTATAAGTTAATGGCCTAAATCCTGGGTCAGCTGCCTCAATACAATACATAACTGTACCACTTACTACACAAAATTGGGTATGTTATTTAGCCTTTATTTGTCCCTAGTTTTTCCTTTTAAACACTAAGTTAACACTTTCTTTATGTTGATAGTTTAAGAATTATTAAATAATTATTGGTTAGGCTACTATAATAGAATACCACAAAATGAGTGGCTTGAATACTATAAATATAATTTCCCTTGTAAGAATATCTGATGCTAATGTATTAAGGTCCCATCCTGTGGTTCTACTTTAACATAAGTTATCTCCATAAAGTCCCAGAGTCCAAATAGGGTTCTGTTAGTGGTAAGGGCTTTAACCTATACATCTAAGAGACCATAATTTAGTGCATTTATATCTATACCACCTGCCACACAATATCTGCAAAATAACTACTAACTCTCCTTATGCAATATACTTTTACTGTCCTATCAGGCATATATTTGAATGAGTCAATATTTATCATTGTGGCAAGTTAAAAAGTCTAAATAGAGGGCTGGGGAGATGGCTCAGTGTAATAAGCGCTTCCCCGGGAAGGCCTGAGTTCATTCCCAGGTTCTGCAAAAATAAATAAATAAATAAATAAATAAATAACAATTTAAAAAGTCAACATAGATAAATCCCAAGAAAGATGATCATGGTTTTGATTCTAGTGTGATGTCTTATGTGCAGCCACATACACTTCATGTGTCTTAACTGATTCACACACGCAAAGAAGTACTTGGTCATTTACAATGCACTTGTGACACACCTGTGGTCCACATTCACAGGCTAAGAAATGGGAACAAGTCTAGTTAGCGGCTTATTTACTTATAGCATGTAAGTTAAGAATGACTTTGAGGGTTGGGGAGGTAGCTCAGACTCTAAGCAACTGACTGGCAAGCAGTAGGACCCAAGTTTGATCCCTGGAACCATATGCCATGCCAGTTCTGGAACCCTGGGAGTGCCATACCAGCCCCTGAAACCAGGTGGTGGTTCACACTTGCAATTTCAGTGCTGGGGAGACTGGGACAGGAGGATCACTATGAGTGTGAGCTGCATAGCAAGACCCTGTACCAAATAAATAAGTAAATAAATAAATAAAAGGTTAGAAAAAAAAAGAATGATTTGGAGACTGGCTACAGTGGTACTTGTTGTAATCCCAGCACTTGGGAGGTGGGGTGTGTATGGAAGAATTGTTGGGAGTTTAAGCCCAGCTTAAGGCATAGTGAGTTCAAGGCCAGACTGAACTACACAGTGACACAGTGAGACCTTGCCTTGAAACGCAGGTGAAAAAATATTTTAAATAGAGGCAAGATTTAAAATAAAATAAATTAAATTTTAAAAAATGCATTCCTACATAAGATACTGAGGCACACTGAAGCAAAGACCTTACGTGGCCCCCACACACACCGTGCCCCCCTCCTGAGAAAGCTTTAAAGTCTATGGGTATTTCTTACCATCTTTTGAGAGATATGCACAGTACAGTTTTACTAATTTTTGTTACTGGGACCAAATGGTGGTCTCTGAGACTGGTGACAATTGTGATGTTTCTACTTAGGTTTGATGTTCCTTCCACTCAAGCAAAGGCTGGGATTTACTGAGACTGTTGGGCCACTCCTCTTTGAAACATTTCTTCTTTTTGATATCTTCCAGGGACTGAGGAAAGAGAAAACCTAAATTTCTATTGAAGAATACTTTCTAGGTATCAAGTTCCATGAGACATTTTTCATATGTTAGCTTTTTAACTCATAACTGTGTGGTTGAATATAGTTATTTTTACTCTGCAGATTAAGAAAATTCACCTCAGAAGGGTTAATTTATTTGAATCCAGGGACTCCTGGCTTCAGAATTCATGGTCTTTCATCACAGAAAGACAAAAAACCTGGCTGACCAGAATTGCATGTAACACAAGGGTAAACAGACATAAACAGCATTGCGCTAAATAAAGCTCCCCCTGTCTACGTGTTCTGAGACATCTGTTTTGGTTTCCTCCCAGTTCTTAGCTGTGCTCGGTATAGTTCTGTTGTTGTCTGACAAACAGTGTCTGTGTTAGCAGTGTATGGCACCGACACTGCCCTTGCTCACATTCAGCACTGGGCCCCAATCATTGGATCCATCCACTCAAATGTGAATATTGAGAAAGCATACAATTCTTAATGTTAGGAAAAAATTCAAACATGAATATGGCCATGGTTTCTACTTGCTTCTGCTTTACTGTACCAAGTTTGAACTTAAAATCCCCAAAGGCTCTTTCTCAAAGCCTAGTCAATGACACAGAACAGGGTACAAAATTGTGCCTCTATGAAACAAACAAGAGAAACTGAATCATTAAGTACATGCCCACTAAAAACTGGGCATTCAAAAAATGGGGTGTTAAAAAAAACTTTTTAGAGAATTTTAAAAATTACCTAACACAAAACTCCCTATTACTTCAATTTGGATGTCATTACTGCATAGGTGCAATGTATTGCACAATAGCAAACAGAAAAAGAGCAATGTCAGTACCGCACCAGATGAACTGTGAACGTCAACTTCCAGCAGAGTCTTAACAATCTCAAGAGAGCAGAAAGGAACCACTGAGTTTGGATGGGGTTGGAACCACACTACTGATTAATAGGGTTCCTCCACTGCATGTGCATCTGTTGGGAGCTTGGTCCTTGGAGTGGTGAAAGCTTAGAAATTGAGTCCTGTGGGAGGCCCTTCGTTACAGGAGGCATTGCTCTCTGAACGGATTAAAGTAATTTTCATGTGAACTTGGGTTAGTTCTCATAAGAACAAACTCTAAACCCCTGAGCCTCACCCAACTCTCTGCCTTCCTGTGTGGCAATGCAGCCAATTTTATGGGAACACCTACTGTCCCGTGCTGTTATTGTTTGGTTCCTAAATGTCCTCCTAAGGCCATGGCTTGAAGGCTTCAACTCCAGCCTGGTTCTGGGAGCAGATGGGACCTATAAGATGTGCATTCTAATGGTGGAGGGAAGTTGGGTCTTGAGGTGTGCCCCCAAAGGAACTATGGGAACCCTGTCTCTCTTCTTCCTTTTAGACCTACTGACTCCCTGAAGTGAACAGTTCTGCCACCACGAACTACCTACCACAATATACTATTTCGCCATCAACCCAAATTCAACAGAGCCACATGACTATAGACTGAACCTTTGACACCAAGAGTCAAAACAACTATTTTTCCTTCTTATCCAGGTCATGGTAATGTAAGGCTGATCAGAAAATATGTCAACCTCTACGAGGTCCTCACCAGACCCAAGGAGCTGCCCTTAACCCTCCAGAACTGTGAGATAAACACAGACCTGTTATTTATAGTTATCCAGCCTGGAACACTTCATAATAGCAATAAAAATACAGTAATAGAAGGTACAAGGACAAGAATAAAGAGACTGGTTTTCTCTGCAGTAACTTTCAAAACCAACTCACAATTAAAAGTATGCAGGGAGCATTTGCTGCAGTGAAAATGTCTCTCTCATTTACATATTTTTGGGCTCACTGCCTTTCCTTATCACAGGGAAGTTTTGAACTCTAGATAGAAAGCAGAAGGTTATAAAAGAGACTCCTTTCTTTTTTCTTTTTCTATGTATTTATTATATGGTCTACAGGGTCTCACTGCACAGATCAGACTCATAATGATTCTTCCTGTTTTTCAGCCTCCCAAGTGTTGGGATTATAGGCATGTGCCACCATGCCAAGCCTCAGTAGTCCTCTCAGTGTGACTAGGCTGCTGGAGTTGGCACAGCAGGCCAGGGATAGGGCTCCCAGTCTGAGATCTGCTGAGCTATCTCTCTGGCCCTAAAAGAGACTCCTTTCTAAGATCAGGCTTGTAAAAGCCAGAGTAAACTCTTGGGGTACAGTGTCAGGGAAGTCAGTGCCATGAGATTTGGGCGCAGCTAAGAGATGATATCCATAGAGACACAGGAATCATTCAGCCTGCCGAGTTGTAGTGATTGCTGCCTTAACCCAAAGGACACTTCCAGAGAGCTCAAAGATTTCTAAGAGGAATGGCTGAACAGCGCAGTAAAAGGGCCAGTCAAATAGCTCTGTGGATTAAGTGCTGAAAGCAGGCACAGGGGCCAGGGGTTCAATCCCCAGTCCTGCCATACTGGCCTTGCCCCTGGGGTGGGCTGCAATGGCAATTGAGACCGGACATGGTGGTGGGCGCCTATAATCCCAGCTCGTGGGAGGCTATAAACAGGCAGATCACTATGAGTCCAATCTAGTAGTGAGATGTTGAACACCCCGTAGACCCTTCCCTAATGTACAAAAACAAAATAAAGAAAATAAACAGTGCACTAAGGAAGATGAACTATGAGAGAATGAGCTCTAGCGTTGTGTCTCTCAGCACCAGAAAGTTCTGAAAATTGCCTTACTGGTATTAAAATCCCAACACTCTGGGAGACCAAGGCAGGGGGATTACAAATTCATGCCCAACCTGGGAATCTTGGCAACTTAGTGAAACACTGTCTCAAAAGAAATGCTAAAAAAGAGCTGGGATATAGCTCAGCAGAATATTCCTGGGCTCAGCCTACAGGATGGTGAAACAACAGACAGAAAACGATACAGATATCACAGGGACACCCTAACAGTGTGATATCATCTTTCAGATATCACACACACACACACACACACACACACACACACACACACACACACATCTAATATTTGTATTGAAACTAAAAAAGAGAAGAGATCCTTACTGTAGTGGATTTCTAACTGGTGGTCAATTTATTACACCCAGCTGAATTAGTGTGGAGCTGGGTGTGGGAGGCCCACCTCAGGGTTGTTGCCAACAGCATAAAAGCAGAACAGGAGAAGCTGCAAAAGCGCTATTAGGGATGCTGTTTAGAGAAGCTGTTGGAAGCTGCTAGTTCTCTTGGGTTGTTCTGCTGGAGGATTTTGTCATGCTGGCTTTCCCAATGAACTCTGGAGAAGCTTGGCTCCTCATCTGGAGCGTCACTTCCTGGCTCCAGAGGGAAGATGGCACACTGCTCAGCCTCATGGAGAAGCTTGTCACATTGGCTTTCCTGATGAGAACTTGGCTTTCCTCATTGTTGGAGAAGCTCAGGACCTAATTAAGCTGTGGTACTTTTGGGGGAGCTCTGATGCTTACCTTGAGTGTTGATTCTTAGCTCTAGTTCAGATCCCTCAGCCTGCTGGCACAGATCCTTCATCCTACTGGCATAGACTTCCTAGCTTACACCGCTGACTTTTGGGCCTTTCCAGCACAGGTCCATGAAACAGGCCCGCATGGGACACTGTTGAGGGCTCCAGGCCTCCAGATGGACTTGTGGGAGGCATTGTTATGAGCTCTAGGTTTTCATGTGGACTCATGAAGGATATTAGGATCCAGGCCCTCAACAGGAGTCTTTAGTATTCAGTATGATTCCCTGCATGATAATTGAGTCTTGGGCGATTCTTTATAAAATAATATCATATGGGGTTCCTTCCCCAGCAGCACATGCCATGCTGGCCCTACCCCAAGGCACGCTAAGCTGGTCACCGAGACCAGGCATGATGGTGTACTCCTGTATTCCCAGTACGGGAGAGGCTGAAAATAGGAGGATCATTATGAGAGACACAAGAATGATAATAAAATGTATCCTGAGCTGTATGGTGAGACCCTGTACCAAACATATAAATAATATAATAAAATGTGTCCTGTATTATATTATTTGCCTTGCAAGAACCGTAAACCATGACAAGATATAATTTTGACACTGGATTATTTTAATTTAAAAATAACCATCTCATTGAAAATAGGGATACAATGGAAGTATTCTTATCTCACTGTAACTTAATGCTTATGCATCACTCCCTTCTCACCTCTTCTCCCCAGCCTCCTGCAATCACCATTCTACTCTTCATTTCTATGAGTTCAATTTGCATAGTCTTCCTTTAAGTAAGATGACGCACTGTTTGTTTTCTGTGCCTGGCTTATTTTGCTTAAGAAAATCACCTGCAGTTACCTGCATGTTGTTGCCAATGACAGAATTGTGTATAATGTATTTTCTCTGTTCATCACCTGATGGACATTTAAACTTCCATCTCTTGGCTGCAATGAATATTGCTGCAAAAATCCTGACACTGATTTTAGTTCCTTTTGGTATATACTGTGTGATAGGGTCTCTGGATCACCTAGAAGTTTCATTTTTAATGTTTTGAGGAACCTCTCTCCTGATTTACGTAATGGTCATGCTAATTTGCACCCCCAGCAGCACCACACTGATATTCAGTTTTCTCTATAACCTTCCCAGTACTTGTTGCCTTCTGTGGTTTGGGCAGGAGCCATTGTACTGTAGTAAGACGATGCTATCTCCTGGTTTTCATTTGCACTTCCTGCTGATTATTACCCTACGTGTTTTTTATATATCCTTTGACAATTTGTGTATGTACTTATGGAAATGTCCATAGATGTTCGAATAAAGTTGTTGTATTTTGCTACTGAAAGTTCTGCATTCCTTATGTATTCTGGATATAGCTTTTTTCTCATTTTTCTTGTGCCTGACTTTATCTCTCTCATCTTTTAATATCCGATCAACCTACTCCTTGGACCTTATTAGGTATTTTAGTTGAATTTTCAGCATTTTGAAACTTGATATTCTGGACTAAAACTCTGTTTTTCTGTTTCATTTCTTAGTTATTCTTTATCCTTAGGCAGGATCCTAAATGGTTTAAACTGCAAAAAGTAAATGATTCTAAGATACGAGAAGCAGAGAAAACTTAGGGGCCTGGATAAGCTGTCGCCAGGAAAGGCAGCCAAGAGTGGCACCAAGGTTTCTGAGAGATGGGCCTCAGGGTCAGAGAGGCCCTGAAAGAAGAGTCAAGGACAAAGAGAACAGAGGGGGACTGTTCCAGCAAGCTGCCTGAGGCACTGCTGCCAGGACATAGGAGAGTGGGTCAGTGTTTGTGTCTGCACTGTTATTTAGGAGAGAAAAAAGAGCCAGAATTATTTTTTTAAGTTAAGGATGGATAACAATAATACAGGTTTGCTTCCGCAATCATAAGTCATGGCATGAAATTTGAAAGACACAACGAGATGGCAGTGTTTCATTATGGCAGGCAGCGGAGGAAGTTATCACACTCTGTAACCACTTTCAGAGCCCTTGAAAACTATCCCTCAAGGAGCCAGTTGACTGCTCTAACTATGATCATGCTAGCCCTGGTCCCCAGAAGCACTAGTGACACCAGAAGTGGTGAAAGCCCTTTGATTTGAACAGGTAAAAGAGATTTTGCTTACTATGTACTTGTATAAGACTTTAGTTTACAAATTATAGGTGAAAGATGTGCATCATTATTGATTTTAAATTAAGCTCATCTTTTGACTCTAAGTTATTATTGGGAGCCTCTTCTCTTCTACAAGATTGATATGAATGTGATAAATTCTGGTAATATCTAGAATGAGGAAAGGACTCTCTTATATCTAGGGTTTCACGTTGATAAACAATATTCAGTAAAAACTTTTATCCACCAGCTTCAGAACTCTGTTGTTTAGAAAGCCAAAGACATGCTTGTAAACAAATGCTAACCTGTGAGGATTCAGATTCAATTATGATTTAATATTACCTTTAAAACTATATGTTGGTCTTTGTTTTTGCTGTTTATACTCATAAAGTTAGTGAAAGCATATACTTGTAGAATAAACATTAACACTTTTATAAGTATCCATCTAGAAACTTTTCAACACTCTCTCTCTCTCTCTCTGTATATATATATATATATATATACACACACACACACATATATATTATATAATACATACTTTATATAATTATATATCAATTTTCATATATAGCAACAATCTGCAAAACTCAAAAGAAGTCAATTAAAACAAATCCTTGCCATGGTAGAGAAGGTCTTGAATAACTGCAATTTGCCATGAAGCCAGCCCTCTGTGCCATGATTTATCATACAGTTGCCTTAATTTGAATACTTCAAGAATGGCAGAATTTGAAGAAGCCCTGCGTGCTTAGAGCTGATGCTTGTGGAGTTCTTACTGTCATAGGTTTTCACCAGTAGATATGGATGGATGTTCTTTAATGTTTTAACAGGTGATATAATGTCCTGTATCAGTAGATACTTAGAATGTCCTCAGTCTGGAATATACATGGTGTTTCTGTATCATTTTCTTATGGTAAAATATATCCCCATGCTGCACTTGAGAACTTTCTAATCGGTCTTTGGAGACAGGCAGTGTGAAACTATGAATCTTTTTAGCTTTTGCAGAGGGCAAGTGGTTAAGATGGGTAAGCTTGCTTGTCAACTTGATCAGATTGGGAAATTCCAGGAAATCAGTAGAACGCATTTCCGGGCATGCCTCCGAGGTGTGTCCAGACGTGACTGACGTGGGAGATAACAGTAACTCGGGAGCCCCTCCCGGAATGAGGTATCAGCACGCAGGGGCTGGTGCCTAGGTGGAAGTGACCCCCAGGAAGAAGCCTGCCGCCACGCATCTACGGGCTTAAACCATGGAGCCAGTCTCACCACAGAGCTCAAAGGCAATGAAGCAACCTAACCATGCCCTCAAACCTCTGAACCTGGGAGCTAAAAGTCATTTTTCCTCCTTACTTTATATGTTGGATATTTTCTCACAGTAACTAAAAGCTGACTAACACAGAAGGCCAAGTTGATCCTTTATGCCACTGTATGACTAAAAAAAAGGATGCACATACAAAACCATGCGTTATATGCACAAATGTGAAAAGCCATGTTGCAGCATGGTTTGTAACGGACAACATGGTTGCATGCCATGACTGTAATGAGGTTAGCCCAGCCCCTATCTGTGGACATTCAACATGTTTCCCTTTTTTCTGACTATCTTATTTGTACTGTACATATTTATGTATCTGGTTATTTTCTAATGACATGTTTTAGAAGCAGGAATTTTCCTAACATGGGGTGTACTAAATAAAGCTATAGATACAGTATCACATTACTGTCCTGTGAGTACCTAGGGATGTAGAGCCTGGATTTGAACAGCCACGGACTGCAGCTCTGATCAATCTCCATAGCAAATGTTTGACTCAGGAATGTGATACAGTATCTGCCCTTTGGTCGCCTTGCTGAATATGGTCTTATCTTAGTATCTACCTCACTTAGTTGAGTAAGGATCACATGAGTTTACATGTATGTAATGTATAGAGTATTCAGAACAATCCTCACCCATTGATGCTATTTATGAAATTCTAGCAATTGCAGTAACAGTGGTAGCAATTTTTTTTTTTTTTTTTTTTTTTTTGTAACCAGGGATTGAACTCAGGCTCTTGTGCTTGCCGGGGAAGCACTTATTCTACTGAGCCATCTCCCCTGCCCCAGTGGTAGCATTTTAACTCCCACAAAAGCACATAAGAACACCTTTTTTCCTCCAATTCTAAAGCATTGAAAATTAAGTTCCTTATATATATTGCTACAATTTATAGCACATACAAAGAGATTTTCCTTATGGAAAAAAGATGTAGATCAATTGCTGAAGATACAGTTATGAATTTATATATATTTAATAGACATGAATGTTTTATCTTTAACTTACCTTCTATTTGACTGCTTGTGAAATTCAGAGAATTTTGGTGCTTTGTTTTGTTTTAGTGGTAAATTTGCTGGGCGTCCAACCCAGCCTCTTACCCTACACTGGGTAAAGTGAAAAAAAAAAAAAAAAAAAAAAAAAACCAAACTAATTGGAACATCATAGATGTGCTCTAGATAGGGAGTGGTGGTTTTACAACTTCTGCTGCCCACTGTAATCACATGGGAAAGTTTAAAAGCTGCTGATGACTGGACCACACCCCCAGAGTATAATTTAATTGGTCTGATTTAATTACCCAACAAGAAGATTGTTAAAAGCTCCCCCAGGTGATTCTATCAAAGGGCTGAGACAGTTCTGTGGTGTAGGTGGGTACTGATTAATTCGGGGTCAATTGGGCGTGTCTTACGATGAGAGGTGCTGATGAGAGTAACTTTCCTGTGAGTTGGCTCTCCAGGCCAACCATCCCTGGGTGTGGAGACTGCCTATGACGTGTGCTAAGAATGAAATGAAGTATCTAGTGGGGCTAGAGCTTGCAATAGCGTGAGGATTCCGCTCAGGAAAATTCCTTTAAACTTTCAACATTTTCTTTAAAAAAAAATACACTTGAAGGTTTTAGTAAGAAAGAACACTCGATAGATATGTTATAATCTTGACTAAGTTCCTTCTATATTTTGCAGCAACTGTTAAAACAAGCAACAAAATAGGCTGGAGAATGTGAACCTTTTTCATTTAACAGTTTTGATCTTGTGTGGACTCTGAGATGAAGAGTCTTGCAGTTCGGAAATGTAAAGGAAGAACAGCACACTTACCAAATTGCCCTTGAACTGGGAATATTCGACCACAACACGTTTTCAAGGGAAAGAATCAAGGTTAGCTTCAAAGAACTCAGAAATCAGGAAGATGCTGATATGTTAGGAAAGCCTATGGCATTTTTGCTTCTGTGGTTTTGAAAATGCAAATAGAAACAGCTCTCGCAAAGAAGTTCTATAATTAGCTTTTATCCTGATTCAAAAACTTGCTTATTATAGAGCTTTTAATAGTATATAAAAACCACTGCTTTAAATTCTTGGGTTGAGCTTTCTGGCACTTTAATGAAAAAATTAGTATTTTCAAGCTTTGTGGTTTCGGTAAAGTCATGTACTAAACAAGCTGCAGTCCTTGGTCGCCAAAAGTTTGGGGAGTGGTAGATGCTCTAGTAATTCTTTTCTTCTCCTCAGGCACAGTTTTCTTTATGCCAGAGCATGAGTTTAAATTAGAAATTAAATAAATTACTGATCTAAAATATGGGTGTGGTTAAGGAAAGACTGGTATTTAGACCAACAAATATGCTTTTTAAACACAGTAACCATACCCAGTGGTTCTTTCAAAACCACAACAGAGAGCAATCCTGCTCATTTCGCTATACCTCCCTGAAGAAACCACAGGACAGAAGGGTGTCTTTTCAGGATACATTCCACAGCGGAAGGGCAACCACATCCTACCCTGAAAAGTAAATTGTTCTTTCCCCTTAACCCCAACTGCCAGTCGGTATCTCCTCCTCCTAACCTCACTGAATGTGCTGTTTCATTACTTGGTTTTTCACTATGCATCCTACAGAATAGGGCTAAAATCTGGAGAAGGATTTGGGAGGAGCGTCCACCCCTGAAAACAATTTTTATTTTGCCAGGTAGTCTAAGTGGGAATAAGAGAGACTAAGTCTTGACTGTGGTTGAAAGAATAGAGTATCCTTGGAAAATAGTCCAAGAAAACATACAGAATTCTTGGGTTTCCCTTTAATGCTTTGCTAACAAGTGTCAAAATATAGATAAAATATTGTAGGAACAGTCAAAGAAATAAATCAGGTAAAACTACAAGTGTACTATTGTTCACATAACCCCCCAAAATGTTCTCCATTGCTCTCTTGGGAGCTAAATGGTATACCCTTGAATTTGTCAAGATGGCAGTGGCACTAGGAGATATGTGTGTGTGTGTGTGTGTGTGTGTGTGTGTATATATATATATATATATATATATATATATATATCAGACTAGTTCAGAACAAGGGTTCAAAATGATATTCAGTGAGTGCTAAGGGTCTCCCCCAGTCACTCCATCCCACTTATCTGAAGCTTAGTAACTTCATATGGTTGCTCTTTACCTTTAAGCATTTAACAGTTATCTATAGAGTTCTTAAACTCCCCATAGGTAAGGCCTATCTCACAATGTGAAAATCAAAATCTTAGGTGCCAGAGGTTCAATCCCTGGTGTGTAGTGCTGGCCCCACCCCCAGGGCATGCTGGGAGGAGATTGAGACTGGGCATGGCAGGGCACACCTATAATCTCAGCACTTGGGAGGCTGAAAACAACAGGATTACTATGGGTCTGAGCTACTTAGTGAGATTCTGTAGATCCTGTATTAAATATATTTTTAAAAACTCAGGTGCATATTTTTTGGAGAAATATCTGTAAGTTTTCAGATGCACAACAAAACTGTCCAGTGTGTAACAGGACAAAAAAAGAGATTAAGTTTTTCACAAGAAACTAGTCTTCTTCAGTCAAAGACTACAGATCACTTTTTAGAACAGAGGAATGTGAAAGTCTTTTCAGTACAGCTGAGATAAAATCATTCGATACACTTTAAGGGAGAAGTTGAGTTATAGAAAGGACATGCTGATTGTAAGGGAATCTTTGCATATCAAAGTAGTGTGTACTTGAATGTATTATTCCACTCAATGGTATTCTGCAGGAATTAAGTTTAGAGATAACTTTATTTTTGCTGCTTGTGAATTTTATAGAAACATATATATCTCTTAAATAGAAAATTCTTTATTTTCTATAAGTAGGCCCTTGTTGTATCTTTATTTTTATAGAAGTGCTTATAATGATGTGGGAAGGTAGCAGAGGGAGCCCTTAACTAGTGTGGGTGGGAATACAAATTGATACAATCACTATGAAAATCATTGTGGCGATTCCTCCCAAAAACTAAAAATACGACTACCCAGGTAAATGGTACCACTCCTTGCTATATTCTGAAGAAATTAAAATCAGCACATTAGAAAATGCCTGCACATCCCCCTTATTGCAGCACAGTTCATAATAGCCAGGTGGTAGCACCAGCCTAAGTGCCCATCCACAGATGGCTGAATGAACAATGTGCGCTCTATATAAACCATAAAGAAGAGCAAAAACAGGCCATTGGCAAGGAAATGATGGAAGCGGAGATAGCGTGGTAAGTGGAATAAGCGAGCCTGAGGAGGACAACAATTACATGTTTGCTCTCACATCGAGAACGTAGGGAGGAAGAGATGACATGAAGGTAGAAGACTGTTAGACAAGAGGAATCGGATCAAAGAGAAAGGGCAGGAAAAGAAAGCAATGGAGATGGATAAGATCAAAATATATTATCTTCCATAAAATCATTATGCACTATCAGACTTTTAAAATTTTAAATGAAACTATTTTAGTTCTACATTTTTTTAACATAATCAGGACTTAAAGAAAAAGTCTATGTTTTTATATTTGGCCTATTATAATTCATTCCCAAAAATGTTTCATTAGAAATTTTTGTGAAAATATCAGCAAACTGTTTCACATACATGTCACACAGCTGCTTTGAAGAGCAGGGCTGTTCCTTTTCCTTGTGGTCATGAAGCCCTGTTGCCGGTGACCTAGTAGCCTGTGTGGGAGGAGCTAAGAGTGAAGTAATGCATGGGATGTGGGATGAGTCTGTGATCCACGGAGGGGGGACACCTGCTGTCCAGGTTCTCCACATGGAATCATCCCTAGCTCAGTGAAAAGCACGGGGATAATCATCCCTGAATTCATGGACTGTATTCTTTTCACAATGTATTATGTTATTTTGCTGTTGAAAGCACTGAGGTTAAGATAGAGAGGAATCTCAAGCACTATAGTTAGTCAAAATTAAGAATCAGGGTTTAAAATCATCCTTATTGCCTAGTTCATAAGTGTGAGATTACAGTTTACTAGAAAGTATACATCCTTTCTTTGTCCTTATATCTTAGAGAATAACTGTGAGCTCACAATAAAGCAATAAAGATGGTACAACTGGAATCTATATTTCATCTCTCCTAATTTTCCTATTTTTCATGAAGAACTATGATTACATTTTAAGAAATTTTTAAAGGAGTCCTATTTTAAAATTCCACCATTGTCTAGAATTTCATTCTTAACAACTTAAAGAATAAACAAAAGGGAAGAGCAAACAGGACCTCTCTCATGGACAGTGTTTAGGTTAAATGATACAGCTTAAACGTAGAGGAATGTGGGTGCCCCAGCATGGAATCCCAGCATTGAGCAGTCTTATCCATTTCAAGCACAGGCAGTCCCTATAAAACTTGACTCTTGAAGGAACAGAGATGAATTCTTTCTGTGCGCGAGCTTAGGTTTTAAGAGAAAATGAAGAAGAAAAGGACAAATCTCTGTAAACTAACTAGTCAGTTATATCATACCACCAAGAATAGAGAAAATCCAGGATAGAATACTGTACCCATGGTTTTTCTCACATGGTTTTTCAATATGCTTGACAAGCATCTAAAGTTAAAGTACTTGCTAAGATTCAGAAAGAAACACAAACCTACCAAAACAGCAACCACATTTCACAATTTATAGTCCTTTCAACTAACATGGAAAATACAAATCCTCATGTGGAAAATTTCTTATTATCAATGTCCTCTAGTACACACAAATAAAATAAATATTACATTTGAGGGTTTAAAGTAACATGAAGTACTTTAATCCAGTGTCAGAGAGGTGGATAATTATTTATTCCAACTATACTTTCAAAAGTCCCATGCTTGCTTTTCCATTTATCCACCTTGTAAAATGTGCTTTAAATGAATACATTTTTTGGATCTGCAGAATCCCCCAAAAGCCTTGTATGTTGAAGTCCCTGTCACCAAAGCAGAAATATTCTGAGGTGGGGGTTGGAGGGCAGGATGTAGAAGGTGACCGGGTCATGAGCATTGCACCTGGTTCTTGATTTGAACCACTGGGAAGTGATAGATGCTGAGGATTCATGGCCCTGCAGAAGGGGCAGGTCGTGTGGGGGCCCTTGGAGCTACATCCTGTCCCCACCCACTGCTCCCTGCTCCTCTCCTGTCTGCCCATCTTCCCATCTGCCCATCTTTGCCTCCTCTCTGCAGGAGGAGAGCAGGTTGGTCCTGCACTTGCTCCCTGCTGTGATTCTCCACTTACCCACTGGCCATGCTACCTGAAGCTACAGAGCCAGGCAACCGTGGAATACAGCCTGGGAGATGAACCAAAATGCCCGTCTCTTCCCTTCACTTGATTTTCTTATATTTTCTCACAGAAGATAGCTTTGAGAAATCATTATTTTCAACACTCAAATTTCTTTTACTTTCCACAAAAGACACTGCAGAAATGACAGCATTATCCACTTTGCTTCTGGTTATATCTACTTTTAGATGTTATTTCGAATGTTTTTCAGTGTTATTGAAAGAATGTGTCTACCATCTATTACTTGTAAATATGTGGAAAACTTGTTCACCCACCTCTAGGCCATTTACAACATTGGACTGTTACAAAGTTATTTCAAACAGGAATTCAATTTTAAATTTATTTCTAAGAATTTCTTGTTCAACATGGATTTTTAGTTTGCACTTGAACAAAACGAGTGTAATATTAACACAGATTTCTAAATAATTTAGGTCAACCTCTCTACCCTATTTTCATAAGTTTCTAGACCAGAGTCTCAGAATCTTTCTCGCTGGATGAAACCCTTCACCTTCATCACTGGGCACACGCTTCCAGCGACGCTCCAGCAGCACACCCACCCGTCCTGGCTGACCCAAGCATCACTCAGGCAGGTGTCGTTCCAGCAGGAGTTTCTCCTTTGCAGGTGGTACACTTGCATCCCAGTTTATTTGTCTATATCAATGATACTTTTTAATTTACAGCATTGTGTTTGCCTTTCACGTTTGTTTCTAGTGATATCAAATAATAAGTTCAGTTTACTTTACTGATTCATGGTTATTTAATTTATGGGAAGTAGCCTGTAATTTAGTGCTACAGTATGTAACATGTCTTAACATAAGTACCTTGGATCAAGTTTTAATACTTCTCAGCGGCGTCCATTCACACTACAAAAATGGACATGCTTGGAACTCTGAGACTAAATAGGAAGCATATGCCAAAAGATCTGCAAAAGAAAAAACTAGGAAGGGGAGAAATATCAGCACATCATATCAGAGGGGAAAAGTCTGTGTTATTGAATGGAAAGACAAAAAGGCTGTCTCCTTGTCAGCTATTCATAATATAAAAGTAGTAGAACTTGAAAGAAAAATAAAACTGAATTCTAACAGTGGTCAGTATTTATAGTAAGTTTATGGGTCACATTGACAGAATTGACCAATATCTATCAAGCTATCATGTAATTCAGAAAAAAAGGGTAAATGTTTTTATAAAATGTTTATGCACTTTCTTAACCACATAATGTCATTTCTTACTTGTTCAAAATAAGAAGGCTCGAAAAGTCATTTGTGATTGAGATTTTCTCTAATGGACATAATTAAAAACACAGCATACCAAAGCGCCAACCAGAAGTAAAACATCAGTGTCTTCATCATTAAATCTGGTGGGTGACACTGCATTGAAATTATACCCCCACAGAAAGACAGGAAAGGCCAACATGATGCTGTAAAGTGTGCTCGTCAAAGAGATACAATAATGCAAAAAGAATTTAGAAAGAATAAACTCTACTGAGCAGATTGGGTTGCATTGTGTATTGAGTGTTTCAAGGTATACCATACATAGAAAAAGCATTGACTAAATTTGTTTAAATTATCATTTTTATTTACTGTTATATTGTCTTATAAAAATTAATTATAAGTATGTACTCTTTGTACATTCTGCCTATATCATTGGACGGAGAAGTAGTTAAAGGAGGAAAGGCTTACTTTCGCCCATAGCTGCAGTGGACTCATTCCTTGGCAGCTGTCTCCAGGGCAGTCATGCCATAGGGGAGGAAAGCCATGCCCTGCTTGGAGCCGAAGAGCAGAGGGAGAAGATGAGCAAGGGTGAGAGCACACCCTTCCTAGGCACAGCCCCAGGACTTTGCCCTGAACGACCAGGCCCCAGGTCTGAGCATGAGATTTTGGGGACACAGTTTAGGACTAGACCATAATGATCAGATTCTTAAATTTGAGTCGGTATTTGTCTATTTAGCATTTCAAATAGTAGGAAATATTAAAGATGGAAGGCACTGGATCTATTTGGACTTCAAAATATTAAAGGCTCAGACAAGCTTTACAAAATAACCTATTCACTAGAATTGGAATTGAACATTTGTAATTCCCTAAAACTACCTTCATAGCGACAGTTGCCTTATTTTATACCTTCCTTGGATAGTACTAATTTCTAGTTGAAAAAGTTGAGTTACCATGACATTTATAATACCAGCTTTTATGTTTTGCAGTTTTATAGTACAATTTTTTTTATAAATCTGAGTCAATTGTGCAAAAGTAAAGCAGTAGTTTTTGTATAAGTTTTGCAGTTATAGTGTAAAAATATATAAATAGATATGATGTCAAAAGTCTTTCAAAGCATTTGGCTTACTTTAATTCAGTTCCAAGTTTAGTTAGTACATAGTTCTGACTTTGGTAAGGGTATGCAGATGTGCTTTCCATTCACGAAATGTTTCTTTCAGTGTGTGTATTCATTTGCCCAGACCTGCTATTTCGTTTGGGTTGGATCCTCATTCATTACCTGTGTTTTGCATTTTGCAGGGGTTTCTGCTGCTTTGGAAGTTACAGTCACATGGTACACATTAGATTGGAAGCATCAGCTCAGATTACGCCTCCATTAGGCCCAGTCATGTTTACTTACTTTCCTTTGGTAAAAAACCTAAACCTAACCTTCCCTTTCTGTTTATTCCATTAGAAAATGTTTAAGTACACTCCTCACATAAGAAGGTCTTGTGCTCCACTTGGCTGCGAGTAACTTCAAAGTCTCTGGAGATGATCATGTCTGCTTTTGGAGGTTCTCCTCGCAGACTAGTTATGTAAAATTAATCTGCTTCGTCTCTGGACACACTTGGAAGTCTCTGCCCTCTCTTTTGTTCCCACTTGATTTAAAAACCTGCTCAGCTGCTCCAGATCAGAGAAAACATTACTTTTCTAGCCAAAGATGTTTGCATAGACCAAGCTAATTTGATGGTTCAATTTAACTTCAAAATTTTGAAATTAAGTTTTATACTTCATAACTATTTCCTCCAGTGTGACATGAATATTTTACTTTTCTAAAGAGAAGCATATGAATAAAGTCATGGTTATTTATAGAAATATCTTTTTGGAATATTAATTATAAAAGGTAATATAGCATATATCAATGCAGTGAAGAACTAGTTCCAAAAGAAATAAGCCTGATTTTCTAACCCATTGTGAAGTCCCTGGACTTGGACCAAGTGCAGAGGGACCCAGTTGAGCTCCCAGGCTCCAGATCACCCCACCCTTCTTGGAAACACATCCATTGAGTATGAGGCCCAAGTAGCAGTGAGCATTGTGCCAAAAATGGGCTGATATTCCTGTCTCTCTCTTCCTACTGCTTTAGTAGCTCTGGCTGCAGTATCCCTTTATACAACTGGAACCTCAAGCAACAACTTCTAGACTCTACATGAAGTTGGAGTTACAGTCTTTATGTCAGACTGAGCTAACTTTAGTTAAAACAGGCACATAATTGAAGTGTGGTTATATTTTTGAAATGTATAAATGATAGACTCATTTCTCCTGTGTTTCATCCTGAATGGACCATCTAAAATACATTTTCTGAATGTCCCAGAAACCCTTCCCCTTTATCTTTCCACAACCTTCAGCCAAAGAAAGTAAAATCTCAGGAAACATTAGGAAGCCAAAGTGTGGTAGATACATTAGGTTTATGTCAAATCTAGAATGTAAGGGAAATAACACTTTCAGGGAAAATTTTAAAAATCAGACTTCAAAGGATGAAGTCTTTGGATTAGCACCTTACTATATAGCAACAAGCAGACAGGAGAGATTGAAGGCGCTCATTCCCCAGGTTTTACCATCCAGGAAAACTATTCCCCTGGTTTTCCTGGATGGTAAAATAAAACTATGTTCTCATGTAGTGGTGAAATTCAGATTTCACTAATCATTTAGGGCTTTTGTTACTGATTAAGTACTCCAATAAAGAAAATTCAGTAGTAGCCTTAATGAAGAAACTTCAAATTTGATTAATGAAGAGCATCTTCATCTCAACAGTGCTCTTTTGTTTTAGCACTTCAAGACTCTTGGCAAGTTAAACTTGCAGTAGAGTTTCAGCACAACCAGTCTGCTATCTGAATAGCAGGAAAGCTGTTGGCCTAGAATCTCCACCAGTGTGGAAGAGACAGGAGTGCAAGGTCATGGGCAGTGTGGCTTATGAGAAAATGTAGTAGAGCTGGCCAATGACCTTCCTCTGATGATAACTGATTGGACAAGGAATTCACTTCATCTGTGGTCCCAGTTTCTTTATCCAATAGAGCAGTAAACTAGAAATTTTCTCCAGGTAAGACCTTGATTCCATAAGTAGAACAATGCAAATGTGCTCATCAAATGGAATCGGGTTTATTTTTCTAGAAGACATTGGCCAAAAAAAAAAAGATAAGAACAGCATTAAGAAATGAATATTTGGGGGCTGGGTTTGTAGTTCAATGGTGGAGCTCTTGCTTAGTGACACAAGTTCCTGAGTCTTGTCTTCAGCTTTGAAAATAAAGAAAAAAGAAAGTAAGGGAAAACAGTAGAAGAGAAAGGGAAGGAATGAAAGAAAAGAAAGGGATATGAGGGGAAGCAAAGACTGCACAGAGTCTTCCCTCTATTGTGTATGGTTTAGCTCAACCATTTCCCCGAGGAAGCAGGAGGGGTGGCACGGGAAAGTGTCTGGAGCATCAGACTGCTAACTTCATCAAAAGGCTGAAATGGATGCAAAACACTGCAGAAGGAAGTCGTGGTGCTGTGACTGTGAAGGGTATGTCTTCTCTGGTTCTTTTTCTTTGTGTTTTGGCTATTATGACATAAGCATACTTCTGATATTCTGTAGGCACAAAAATCAATGGACTCTACAGACCAGGGATGGAAACCTCTAAAGACACCAGAAAAAAAAATCTCAAACTCTTTGTCTAGAAATTTTTGTTCCAATGACATTCCTTTTCCTACAGTCAGAATGTACCTGGATTTTCTATTTCTGTAGCTGGAATGGCATACATGAGTGGCCATAAGAGAGAATGCGTATGGCAGCTGAAACCACAGTTGAGCTCCCTTGAAAACATTAATGGCATGAAAAGATTTTGGTTGTGCTTCATTTTGTTATTGTTCCTTAAAGTCAGGAAAAGTAAAATAGCCACATGGGCTGAATTCGAAATTTCTTCCACTCTCCTTTGTATTTTCTCAGAGAAGACTACACTTGATCCTCCAAGCATATTGCTTGCAGTAAGGAGAGGGGATTCATATTAGTTTCTTAGGTAAGCTGTAAAAAAGCAACGTTTTTTTGTCAGCTTTGTTGCCTACTATACCTCCACACTTAGAGCACTGACTGACACTGAAGAAGGCTCAGCAATATTCATTGAAAAATAAATTAGTATATTGAAAATAATTCTGTTCCTCATGATTTTCTGAAAAATTTACACTTCTTTTCCTTTGAAACCACTAAACAATAAAAAGAGTAACAAAGATAGAAAATTTTAATCCCATTAAGAATGAAATAAACTTTCAAACATTGTATTTGAAGTCTAAGTTCCCACAGTAATCTTTTTCCTTCATTATGAAAATATGACAAAGGATTATAAAAATCACCTAGAATAAGATTTCTGGAAGAAAGTCTATCTGGAAGATGGACTGCTCAAGACAAAGGCCAATGAGCCATGAAGAATCCCTCAAGAAATGTTTAGCCTTTTTTTTTTTAACAAACATTTACTTGAGAGACAGTATGGTGGTAACTGGTATATCATGACAAGCTCACTGAGGGCTCAGGACATAGGAGAACCTGTACTGTAACATCCTGTAACTCAGTTGTGTCCCAAATGTTCTGATCAAGGAGATTATGGGGCCACAGAGGAAAGTGATCGATGATGTAGAGTGTGCCTAAGGAGAGTCACATGGAGAGAAAACTTTCTCTCAGGCTTTCACAGGGAGCAAATTGGTCAAGCAAGGGCTGTGACTCATCCTCATGCTCACACTGACAAAAGATCCACAGGAGCTGTGCATGGTTCCAGGGTAAATCCTGAGGGGATTTGACTGACCTTTCCAGATGCAAAAGTTACATTTCTTGCTTTATCTTGGTCTTAACCATCCAGCAGAAAAGTATAAAAAGGAAGTATAAAAAGTAAAGCCGTATTAATATGCTGATTAATATGGTCTCAAGTCAACAACTTCGGACATTACCAGTCCTATAGAAAACTCACTGCTATTAAGGACTACTGGACTATACTGGAATATTTTGCTGAATTCACACACCTGCAGTATTTAAAAGACAATGGAATATCCTTCTCTGACAAAACTGAACAAAAAGGGGGGATACAAATGATCATTTTGTATCTGTATATTCAAAATAGGATAGACAGCTACTTTCTCTTAATTCAATGAATAGAAAGATTTGTTCTAATAGTGTTTGTGGACAGGATATCATGTCTGCATCTTGTACAATGAATAACCACCAAGACAACAATGTGCAATGTATTAATTACTGAAACTTTCCAACTAATTGGTTTTGAAATTGTCTTATTGCTATTTCTCAATGAAATTATTTTTAAAATGCATAAAATAAAAAAGAAATGTTTATCAAATTATCTGCTATTATTTTCTACTAAATATAAGTAGAAGGTGAATGAGGAAACTTTATACTTTCTTTTCCTGCAAGGGGTAAAGAGTGTTCTAATGTGGAGCTGGGACTAGAAACTGAGGATGGATAATGTGTGATAAAGGCAACCATGGAAAGGAGGACCAGGGCAACAGAAAGTTGTGCTTTTTTTTTATCCCCAAACAAGCACTTCCTGTGATTTTTTTTCTCTCTATTCTATATTTGTCCTTTCTCTGTTTTCCCTCCATGAGGGACTGGCAGTCACTGGTTCAAGTAGCTTGATGGACAGCAGCAACATAAGTCAGACTGCACTAGGATGTAGCTGAACAAGTAGTGACCTTCTGGGAAGCCTTCCAGATCCACTCAGGCTGGCTGCTGCTCTTCAGGGAGACAGCTCAAGGGTAGCATGCTCCAGAGCTGTGGGGGACCAGCCCTTGGTAAATGCAGTGTGTCTTGGACCTTGTCCTGCACAGTTTCTTCAGTGATTCTTCTAACTCCTCTCTTTCATGATCAACACAAAATGCAAAGATGCCCATTCAAAAAAAATCAGCTTGCTCTAGCTTCAGGATCTCAGGCTTTAACTTGTTCTACCGATTCTTCATAGAAAAAAAAATCATCCAGATATCTTCTATTAGTCATGAGGTACATACTCAAAATACAATAAAGTTTAAATTTTAAAAATGTATTACAACAAAAGACTTCTTTCCATTAACCCTCCTCCCACCAAACACGTGGATCCACCTGCTGGAGCGGTTCTGCAAGTCTCTTACATGAGCATCATTAGCTGTGCAGTATTGGAGGCCTTAATGTCCTCCCCCAACTCAAACATTGACCTTTCAAGATCATTTTGATTTTGGGGAAGAGGCAGACGTCCCAGATCTCATGAGTAAGGTGGAAGAGAGTGCTCCTTAATGTTTGCATTTGATGGCATTTGGCAGCCTATTTGTTGTAACTTGTGAAGATACTAGTGAAAGAGGACTTCCAGAACTGCTTCAGAGAGGTAGCAAGAATTATGGGTGTTTTCAAAATGAGAGGGAATATTTTGATGGAACTAATGGTTATGTATCTTTAACTGTAATACTTTTTGTTAAAAAAAGAAACCTTTTTTATGGGGTCTCA
>PVKA01005694.1:0-18793 GCA_004027165.1 Ctenomys sociabilis
ACACACACACACACACACACACTCTCTCTCTCTCTTTAGAGATCTTTAGAGAGAGAGAGAGAGAGAGAGAGAAACAGAAACCATGTTAGGCAAAGCAGGCTATGTATGAAATGGGTCTTCTGTCCCCTGAACCCCGCCTCTCTACCATGACCCCCATGGAGATGCACCTCTCACACAGGAGATGCAGGAGACACCTTTTTATCTGTGTTTCAATGGGGTGCTGTTTTCAGAGCCTTGTGATAGCAAATAAGCACTGCAGGGGCCTGTGGTGGCAGGAGGAGCACCTGCCTGAGGGCTGACAACAGCCAAAGGTGCAGAGCTGAGCTGTGAGGCCAGAGCCTTCCCACGGTGCTCACAGGAGCAAAGAAAGGCCTGAATCTATGTCCTGTGACCAAAGCTGAGCCTGGGATGGAAAAGCCAGGCTGGGACGAGTGAGGTCGGATCCTGGCCTTACCCAAGGGGCAACAGACTGCACCTTCTGTCAGGTTTCAATTCTAGGTTAAACGATATTTAAAATGGAAATGCAGTTCTTTACATGAACTTTCTGTAAACTGGTTTTTTTTTTTTTTTTTTTTTTGGTGGTGAATGATTATGTGTAAGTGAAAGAAAAATAACATGATGGGCACTTCTGTGTTAGGATATTTTAATTTAATTAATTTTTTTTTAAATTTTTTTTTTTTTTTTTTTTGGCGGAACCAGGGATTGAACTCAGGCCCTTGTGCTTGCCAGGGAAGCACTTATTCCACTGAGCCATCTCCCTAGCCCCATGTGTTATGATATTTTTAGAAGAAATAATGCATCTGATTTCTCCCAGATGGGTTACATGCACAGTTATGTACAAGTGAGGTAATGGATTATGCTTTAGGATCGAGTCCTTCTCCATTCCAGAGCATGGGCTCCTCAGTGCTCCTGCGGCAGTGTCCTAGAGTGTGAGCACCTACTCCTCATTTCACAAGTAATATTTGCTGTGTGTGGACAGTGTCCCCGGGAGCCTGCCCGTACCCTGTAGGGGAGGGCTTTCTTCCAGCTCCCTGGGGGAGGAAGGCTGTGGTGTGGACAGGAACAGAAACAGGAACAATCTTCCCGCGGCAGTAGCGTTGCATTGAGAAGCTCTGCGCTAGACACGCAGAGGTCCCCCTGGTGCTGGTGCTGTGCGGCTGTGCTGCCTGTGGAAGGGAGGCCCCGAGCTCCACCTCCAGCCCCAAGTCCTCTTCCCATGGGAACCTACAGTATTTTCATCGCGGAGGTTTCCTTGGAGGGCGATCTCTGCGGCCATCCAGAGGGTGATGTTCAAAGCTGCCGGGTTCGTTTGCCAGTGCCCGGCTCTGTGAACAGCACGGAGATGCACCCCTACATCCGAGTTTCTACTCACTTCCTCTGAAATAACGCCTCAGCCCCGCAGGGCTTGCTTAGAAGCACTGACCTTCTTTAGCACTGCTTTGAGACCTGCAAATTGAGACACAGCTGTCGTGCGCGTCTCTTCCCTGGGCTGTCTATGGGGCAGCTGGCGTTGTTCCTGTTCTGTAATAAATTTTCCAGAGAAATTTTTCATGTGAATTCGTGCTGCTTCGCAGTTTTCATTTCCATCATCACTGACAAAGACCGCCTGCTAGATGGACACGGTGACAAGTTCTTAAGGTAGTGCCAAGTGCAGGAAATGTTCGGTTATTTCTGTGTCACCTGACTCACCCTTACTCTGCAGTGCGCCCGGTGTGCAGTCATTACGGGACAGATACATCACGAGGAGGAAAGTGTCGTGAACTGTGGAATACTCCGTGGAATCTGGGCAGCTCAGTGCTCTTCAGGCAGAGCTGGGTGAGCTGTGCTTTGCCAAAGCCATAGAACAACGAGAAGCCTTGAGGGCAGCGTCACAGGAAACGGTGGCCAGGGTGTGGTCTCCACACTGCTGCTATCACTGTTCCTAGACGCCTGTTAAGGATTTTGAAATGATGTCAAGGCAGTGACCTGGCTCTGTTCTTTCTCTTGAACTTTGTGACCCTGATTGTGTAATTTTGGGAAACATCAGTGCATAATAGATGGCCTTCTTCGGCATCAGCACGCACAGCTGGCAGCCTGTGACACCCTGTCCTACGTAAACGAGTGAGCTATGTTTGACGCCAGCTTTAGAACTGGGCGTCCCTGCACAGCACCCCTCCTCCTCCTTGGTGGTGAAGACTTGTAAGAGCAGCACTCAGGAGGCTGAGGCACAAGGAGCATGAATTTGAAGCCAGCCTCAACTATCTAGCAAGACCTTGTCTCAAAATACAAATAGAAAAGCCCTGTAGGACCAAACTGGTGCAGCACTTGGGACAAATGAGGGACGAACACTTCACGGATGGTCGTCGTCCCATGCATGGCGAATGCAGTGAGCATCACAGCTATGGGGAACGACTGAGGCTTGAGTCAAGGAGGGGATGCTGCAGGGCCTGGAGGCTGCCTTGGGAGCTTGTGGGCACCTCTGAGTGGCTTTGCCCTGTGACAGCCTCCAGAGCCCCCCGAGACGGGCCACATTTTGGACATCTTCCTGACAGGAGATGCCAGCCCAGCCCTGGTGTGCCAAGCCAGGAACTTGGAAGGCTCCCCCACTGCCACCAGGGCCTTGCGGCCAGCCAAGCATGCCTTCCTCCCCAGGTCACAGAGCTCTGCACACCCTGCAGATCCCAGAGTTCCTCACAGAAACAGCTCCTTAATGTCCTCCTTCCATGAGCCTCAGAGCCAGGGCAGGGTTTCACTCTGAGCTTCCAGAAGTGGCAGAGTGCACCTCTCTGAATCCGATGCCACACAGATGCCTTGTGGTGCACACGCAGATTGCCGGAGGGATGCCACACCTCCTGGTGCAGTGGACATCTGCAGAGACACAGACACCCACAGGAGGCTTGGCACACCCTCTGCTTAAGGACAGGCCTCCTTACGTTGAGCTTATTATTACTGCAAAAGAATGTGTGCAGGGGCAGGAATCTGAGACTGCAGACAAGCGCACTCTGGGACTTCTTCCAGATCGCTCCCCAGCCCTTGGGCTGAGGGGCATGAGCTCCACTGCCCTTGGCAGCCTGGCCTGGCTTGTAGGTGCAGCCTGAGCAGTGTCTGCTCCTGTTTCTCCTCCTTTTGCATCCCTGCATCTTGGCCTGTAATGTGAGGTTTTATTTATTTATTTATTATTTTAATCATAGTATGGCTCTGACTTAACAATTCCCAAGCAAAACTTTATTCTTTCTCAGACCGGCTTTCCTTTAAAGAACATGTTTTCCACAGTGGATTTGATTTAAAAAAAGCAAAATGAATCCACAGAACCACAAAGCTAGTACCACTGACTCTTCTTAAAATGTATTTTCACAGTTTCTTAAGATGTACTTGAAATGGAGAATTTCATGTATTTAAGCACTAATGGTGTTCATTTAAAATGTGCTCCTCTGTCATCCATGGAGGTTCTCTGGTGAAATGTCTTTTTAAATATCTCAACTTTTGTTTTAATTTCATGCATAATATTTTTGCTTTTGCCTGCTTAGTGACTTTGACGAAATTCTTATGTCATAGACACCAAGCTTTTTTTTATATCAGATATGTGACTTCTAAACATTTTTATTCACCTTTGGCTTGAATTTTTTCTAGGTAAGTGTGGTTTTCAAAAAGCTGGAGTTCTTTATGTTAATGAAATGTAGTCACCACTGTTTATGCCCTGCGTGGTCACTGCGTGGCCTCAGCACTCTCAGCCTAACCCGAGGTCTCAGAAAATGTCCTCCACGATTCTTCTCAATCTGTTACACTACTAGATTTCATACCTGGTCCTTCTTGAGTTCACAGTTCTGTATATGTTCAAAACAGCACCTTTTTCCCACTGAATTATGATTTGCCCTCTGGGGGCAAAATTCCCCCAGAGGCATCCACTTGAGTCTGTTGTGGGACTCAATAATTAATTCCAAGGGCTTGTCTATCATGATCCCTGAAACACACTCTTGATTATTTGAGCTTAAGAACACGGTGAGAGACGATGCAAATCCTCAGTGATTGTTCTTGTTTCCAAAATGGTTTCAGAAAGCTTTGGTTATTTGTGTTACACTGTGAATTGAGATGATAAGGAGTTGACTTTTTTTGTGGGTTTTTATTTTTATTTTTTTTTATTTTAGGAAAGGGTGTTCAGGGTCTCACTACTAAATCAGACTTGTAGTGATCCATCTGTTTACAGCCTCCCAAGAGGAGCAGGGCTTACAGGCAAGCATACCACACCCAGTCTCGATTGCCATCTCAAGGAGCCCCCCCAGGGGGGTACTGGAAGGGACAGGCACAGCAGACCTGGGGATTGAACCCTTGGCCCCTGTGCCTGCTTGCAGGGGCTTAAATCTGCTGAACTATTTGGCTGGCCCAACTTTTTCTGTTTCCATATTGTAAACTGATTAAAATTTACTCACTACTGGCCTGTTCTGTAGTTTATTAGTTTCCTATACATACTCATATTTTTGGATAATTAAGATGATTGTGTCTTCTTTTCTGTTTAGATACCCCCTCTTTTATTCCTTGCTTCTTGCATTCCATAGAACCTACATTAGAACAAGTAGCTTTTAATTAATATGTATGGTTTAATGGCAGGTTTTTCTTTTTTCTTTTTTTTTTTTTTTTTTTTTGTCTTTTTTGAGACAGGGTCTCATTATGCAGTTCAGGCTGGCCTTAAACTCACTTTGTAGCTCAGGCTGGTCTCGAACTCTCAACAATCCTCCTACCTCAGCCTCCCAAGTGCTGGGATTACAGGCCTGCGCCACCACGCCCGGCTTTAATGGCAGGTTTTTCATAAATAGTCTTTATCAAGTTGAAGGAGCTCCCTTTTTATTTTATATTGCTGAGAGCATTTAATCAGGAAGACATATTCAGTTTTGTTCTGTGCTGTGTCCCCAACCAGACATAACCACATTTGCTTTCAGACTGTTAACATAATGCATTCCATCACTTGAGTTTCTAAAGTTGAATCCTGCATTACAAGTGCCCTCCATTCTGTGTATTATTGGATTTAATACTACGATTCCTTCAGATGTTTCCATCTGTGCTCACGAAGAATGTGGGTTTCAGCCATCTCTGCCTGTCCTCTCTCTGTCATGTTTGGATGCCATGGTAACGAAGGTCTCAGAGAATGAGGTGAGAAGAGGTTGTTCAGAATTTTCAATATTTGGTTCCTTACCATTTTCTAGGATTCAGCAGTGAAGTCATCCGAAACTGGAGTGTTCTTGTGAGGATTTGAACTGCAAATCTAGTGATTAAATAGAATCAGGACTCTAATGTACCTATTATTGAGGGAGCTTTGCTTATCTTTGGTTTTTATTTATTTATTTTTGTCTTTTTTGAGACAGGGTTTCACTAAGCAGTTCAGACTGGCTCACTTTGTAGCTCAAGCTGGTTTTACAATAATCCTCCTGCCTCAGCCTCCTGAGTGCTGGGATTACAGTCATGTGCCACATGCCCAGCTTGTCTTTGGTTTTTAAACAATTGATCATTTTATGTAGTATGTTAAATATATTGGCATAATGTTCTGCATACTATTCCTTTACTTTCATTTTAATATCTATACATTTTGTTATGATATAATTACTATTATTCCTAATTCTGGTAATTAAACCCCCTCTTTATCTCATTAGAGGGTTATTAATTTAATTTTTTTTCTTTCTTTTTTTTTTTTTTTTTTTTTTTTTTTTTGGCAGAACCAGGGATTAAACTCAGGCTCTTGTGCCAGGGAAGTACTTATTCCACTGAGCTATCTCCAAAATTTAATTTTTCTAAAGAAAAAAAATTCAAGCTTTGAGTTTGATCAATTTATTGTTTTCAGATGATTGATTTCTGCTGTGATTTTTTTTTACTTGTTTTCCCTACTTATTTGGGATTTAATATTTCTAATCCTGGATAAGAAGAGATATCATTTCAGTAAACTAGGGGCATCCTTGCTCATGAAACCCTCTTCAGAGGTCATGAAACCTCTTCAGGGGTCAAAGATTTCAAGGAGAGATGGGAGAAACATTGGCTGAATCATTTAAGCAAAGAACTGTCAATCTCTGCTGTCTCATTTGTTAGCAGAACTTTAAATCTTCCCAGCCACGTGTTTCACCCCCTGCAATTTATGTTGAAATTCAATTCCCACAGCAGGATATTAGGGAACAAGACTGCGTAGTGTCTTTCAAAGATCATTAGAGCTCTGCTCTCAGGAATGGAGGCACTAAGCCAGACATAACCCAGAGGTTAATGGGTTTTGAGACTGGATCTGACATAAAAGCCAGTTTCTCAGGTCTCGGTCGAGTTCTCAGTTTCTTGCCGTGTACGGATGTGTAGCAGCTTGGAGTTCCAGCAGCAAGGAGAGCATCTCTAGCTGCGGCCCTTCAGCCATTGGCAGAAGAGTGAGCTCATGGAGTTCTTCTCCTTTACACCTTACCTGGCTGTGGTGTGGAGTCACCAGCAAGACAAGAGGGATGAGGCAGGGGAATGGTATCGCCAACGTGGAGGCCTCTGAGTGGCTCCAACATCAGATGCCATTGCCCTACAGCCACAGTTGCAAAGTACACACCTCTGCATCAGAAGTGGATAAGCTCAGCCCCAAGCAGAGGCTGCTTTCAGGTTGGAGCACAGTCGGGCTGAAAGATGGTCTGCAGCCACGAGTCAGGTCCAGTCCTATCATACCATCATACCATCAAGGGACCCAGAGCAGCAGGCATGAGAAAACAACAAAGCCTCTGCCTATGTGAGGGTCGTGAGTTCAGAGCTCCCCAGGGTCTAAGAAGATGTGGTCTAAGTCCATGACTCAGGGAAGCTCTGTCTTTCTCCTCCCACATCTTGGACAATCTGCTGGCCTGTTTCATCACAGCTTCCGTAATACTGGGAAGATTTAGAACTCATCCTAGAGATGAGGAAGTAAAGCACAACTCATTCAGCTAAATGTCTATACACAGCTCAACAGTAAGCGACCAATAAAAGAATTTCAAAGCAAGTGGAAGTATTTACATGGGAAATTTTGGGGGAAAGACAGACAGAAAGTTGGCAGTACAGGAAATGGGGCTCAGTATCAACTTACTAGAGACTATGAGCTCAAAACCACAATGACACCCAGTAGAGTGGATGAGTAAGAAAGACCATGAAGGTAACTGAAATAGATTGTGAGGCTTTAAGAGAAAATCTTCCATGGTGTGTAGCGCTGGCCCTGGCCCTGTGGTGCACTGAGATGGTGACTGAGACTGGGTGTGGTAGCACACAGCTCTAATCCCAGCTCCTAGAAGGCTGAAAACAGGAGGATCACTAGGACCCAGATCTGTGTAGTGAAACCTTTTAGACCCTGTACTAAATACATTAAATAAATAAATACATAAATAAATAAAAACCTTAGTACAGTGAAAGACACAAGGCCAACAATGCTGGACACACATTCTCTGTGAGGTGGTAATTTGAGCATTTTGAGGGGGGTTAAAGTAAATGTATCTTTAATTGTAATAAATTTTTTTTATTATAATTTTCTTTTCTCTGAAGAGTAAAAGCAAAAGCAAGAACAGAAACAGGGTAACAAAAGAAGACATTGCAGATTGTCAAAACAAGAATAGCTGGTTAATGGTGATTGATACATTATCTATTTTTAATCATCAAATCTGTTGCTCAGATTAACTGATATATTAATGCAAGATGGGACATATGATTGAGTATTATCACATGCTTTAAGAAACCTTAAAGTTTTGCTTTTCTCATTTTCTTTTTTTACCTTTTCAAAAAATTTACTTTAAAGAGTATAGTACTGATTGATATGACATTAGAGATAGTACACATTTAGAAGACCAAAATGACAGGTATTTCATGCATGGTTTTAGTATTACACATTGCTTTCCTTAATGTAATTATTAGGTCATAGATATCAGAATATAGAGTGAGTCAGGGTAAGAGTCTTACCCATTAACTATTTTCAAAAACCTGATGGAAATTCCTAGGACCACTGCCTTATTCATCTTGTTTATATAAGTGTACGGTTTGGCCCCTACCTTATTTCCTAACTTTTCTCCTTTCTTTCTCTTCATTGCGTAATCCTTAAATTCTCTTTCTTTCCATTTATCTGTGTTATACCTTTCAGTTTTTATTTCTTCTTTTGAGTTCTTACACCAGGGAGACAATGTGATATTTCCACGTGTGGGTCTGACTTATTTCACTTATGAGTACAGCTCCAAGCTGCATCCGCTTACCTACAGAGGCTTCAAGTGTATTTTTCTTTATAACTGAGTAATACTCCATTGTATATCAATACCACATTTTTTTCATCCATTCCTCAGGTGATGGACATTTTGGTTGTTTCCAAGATTTGGCTGTCACAAATTCTGCTGCTATAAACATAGGCATATATACATCACTATGATATTGATACAGGAACCTCTAAATGACACAGGGAGAAAAACTGATATCCAACCTAAAATGTACCTGGGATGAGTTCATGTTCTCTAAAACTGAAGAATTAATTTTAGGAACAAACGGAGGTTATGAGCAGAATATATTTATTGAGGGAAAGAAAGCTCCTGTCTGAGAGAGGGACAGGAGGGAGTACCTGGGAAGGTAGTCCCTGGGAAGATGTCTTTTCCAGGGACTTTTATAGAGGAAAATCATGTGGTGAGGCGGGTCTAAGGTGTTGGAGAACATGGGAACTTGCTTAGGTAGGCATGAGGTGGGACAAAACTATGGTCAACCAATGGGATTACAAGCACCATTGCTCAGGTAAAATTGATTAAATCCAGTACCAAATAGGGAAGCAAGTCACGCAGCAAGCAGACATGAATACAGGACAGGGGGTCTTCCTGTTGGGGGTTGGGCTAGTGACTCATTTGGGCTCTTTCAAGGTGATTGATGCCTATGTAGAATATCAATCCCTGATGCCCATCCCTAGGGAAGTATGTAGCTGTGTTTGTTTCCTCTTTTGTCTTGAGGTGTGGCCCTTGTGGGAGTGTATGTCTCTTCCAAGTAGCAAAGTCACTTTGTCTGCCATCTTGTGTCCTGAGGGCCTGGCCTTGTCTGACTGCCTATAATATTTCTATCTAAGTCAGCTGCCTACAATAATATGTTTCCAGTTCTTTTGGGAAAATTCCTAGAAGAGGGATAGCTAGATTGATGGGATTTCCAGTCTTAGTTTTTTGAGAAGTTTCCACACTAATTTCCATAATGGTTGCACCATAATGGTGGTACATTCCCACCAACAGTGGAGAAGGGTCACTTTTTCCCCACAGCCTCTCCAACATTTGTTGTTGGTTGATTTCTTGATGATAGCCATTCTTTCTGGGGTGAGATGGTATCTCAGTGTTGATTTAATTTGCATTTCTCAAATAGTTAGTGATATGGATAACTATAATAAATTTTTAACTTAAAGATTTGTTCAAGATTTTCATCAGCCCAGTGCATTCCTAGTTGGGACATAAAGCTATGCAGTAGCTTTGCTGAACACTCTGGTTCATCTTCAGAAAGTTAAATACAGACTTGCTGCATTGCCCAGAAATTCCTTTGGTAGACTTATAGGCGAGGTAGGTGGAAGGAGGCACGTTTATATATAAAATTATTCTTGAGTACTTTATAACATCCTTGATCAGAATAGACAAAAATGGAAACTGTCCAAATGTGTGGCCATGCTAAATAAAATGAACACACACAGCAGTGTTATTATGGATAGTCTTCCTTCATGAGAATCAGCAACTGGTAAATGCTATGCTGACCCTGAAGGTGCTGGATGAGCACGGGAAGCAGTCCCTAAAGGCCTCATTCCTCATTGAATGAGTGCGCGTATGCCAGGTGCTCAGCCTCAGCAAATGCACAGACACAGCACAGGGACTGGTGTTTCGTGGCCTGGAAGGCGGAGGCTGGAGGCTGTGCTGAACAAGTGCTGCGGACCTGGACCTGTGTGTGCCGTGGCTGTTGGAAGCGATGAAGACATTCTACAGCCAGGTGGTGGTGACAGTTCAACAGCTGTGTGAATGCAGTAAAGCTACTGAACTGTGTGCTTTAAAGCAATGAAAATCATGGAAGCAGAATTGTGAGGCCAAGCGATCTTTGAAATAAGGGAATTCATCAAGCTTTTCCAGTGTCAGCAAACAATAAAGGACCAGTTGGGCAAATTCACTAAACTACTATACCTGGCCAATGATCCGCTGGAAAAATCCCCACACCTATTTTTATTTTTGTTGCTGCTGGTTTCTTGAGACAAAGTCTTGCTATGTACTCTAGGCAGGCCTTGAACTCATTGTGTAATAGCACAATGAGTTCTGTCCTGGAACTCATGGTGATCCTCCTGCCTCAGCCTTCAGAGTGCTGGCATTGCAGGTCTATGCTACCCAGCTTCAAAAAATTCGACTGAAGAGCCAGAAGTTTTACAATGGAAATTAAGAGAGAAAAATCTGTAAATGACTTACAATGATCCAGCATGTATCAAAGAGAGCCTCTGGGTTTTCTGAGGCTCGCTTTGCCTGGCAAAGAGGGAGGACAATGCAAAACCAGCCAAGTCCCAGGGGCTCTTTGCAGACACAGAGGGAGATGTGGGCCCAGTGGTCAAGCTTTAGTAGCTCAGGAAAGGAGGTGGCAAAGCTTTTTTACCTCCCTTGAGGGCTTAGTTGGAAGCTGTCACTTAATATAAACTCTTATCTTTTCCGTCCCCTCTTCCTGCCATTGACCTCACTCTGGAATTTCAGGATTCTTCTCTTATCAGTATTACACTGGAATCCTCCCAAGACAGGATTGGCATCCGAGGGATTTAGACGACCCCAGTGGGCCTCACCCCATGTCAGGGCTCAGGAGACTGCAGGTGTCTGAGAATCTTCAAACAGGAGAGAGAAGCTTCGGGCAAATCTTCCTTCGCCCAGAAATCGTCCCATGGCTTGTGCTCCTCTGGACATTACAGAAGGGTCTCCTGGCCTCTACCTGAGACTGCACAGGTCTGCAGAGGGTAGGGACCCTTCTGGTCTCCAGTGCTTCTGGGAACTGGCCCTGGCCATGGTCCCTGTACCTGTGTCTGCTCACAGAGGACAAGGTCACTGTCCTGAGCAAGTTCCTCTCAGCGTCTCCCCAAGGCAGGAGAAGCAGGATACTAACACACCAGTCAGAAGGCCCAGGCATGGGTAAGAGCAGAGCTGGGCTCCTAGGAGCTGGGGCCTAGGCTCTGTGTGGGTCCTGGGTGAGGACTGACCAAGCTGTGCGGGGACCTCCTGGGCAAACACTTTGAATTCATTTCCAGGGCTCCTTTGTTTTAAAGGGGACTGACCTCCCCAGTGAAATCAGAACTTCTAGTTTTACTTTGGCTTTCTGAATTAGGAAAGTTGGGGTTTTAGTTGTTTTTGATCTCTGGTCTTTTTTTTTTTTTTTTTTCTTTGCTCTTTGGTTTTTGGTAGGGGCTGTAAGTGAGGCTTGAACCCAGGACCTTCCTACATCCTCAACTCCACCCCTTCTTTGAAAATTTTGAGCCAGGGTCTCCCTAAATTTCCCAAGCTGCCCTCCAAGTCACCATCCTCCTGGGTTAGCCTCTCTAGGGGCTGTGATGTCAAGCCGGCCCACCTACGTTCTGGTTCCTGGGAGGCCCCGAGGGGATTTCACTTTCACTTTGACCACTGAATCCTTCCCAGAGCCAGGTTTGGCTTTCTCTGCTTCAGTAAGGACATCGCAACTCTTCTGCCCTGGGGAGATAGATCCC
Source organism: Ctenomys sociabilis (assembly GCA_004027165.1). NCBI lineage: Eukaryota > Metazoa > Chordata > Mammalia > Rodentia > Ctenomyidae > Ctenomys > Ctenomys sociabilis. The sequence goes on from PVKA01005694.1 coordinate 11,663, forward strand.
TGTAGCCCCTCTGGACCAGCCCTGGGTAGGAGGCGGGGACTGGAGCCCAGGACAGCTCCGCCCCTGAAGCCTCAACGCCCCAGCCTCCAAGCCCACAAAAGCCTCTGCGTTCCATCCTGACCTGAGCAGTGGCCAGAGTTGATCTGGTGGGCTTCGAGCTCCAGCTGGAAGACTTGTGACTGGAAGGTGAGGTTGGGTGTGGCGGGCTGGGAGGGCTCAGGTCAAGTCAAGAAACTTGAGTGGGGAGACCCGGCTCATCCCGGTGGCGCCAGCAGCCGCAGTTCTGGAGCGGAGGGGATATGGTCTGCCTTAGCTGGGCTGTTCAGGCCGAACTCCTCCCCTGTCTTCCTTGCAGCAGCCCCGCCCCTGCTCCTGTTCTTGGTCCAATCTCAGTCTTCCTCCACGCGCAGCACCCTTACCCAACTTATCTTTCTGCCACTCACCCCAGGAGACAGAAGCCTTCTACCTCCTACTCTGCGCCCCCTGGGACAGGGTCCTTGTCCCCACTGCTTGCGGGAGGGGCCATGGTCCCTGAGAGGCTGCACTGCAGTAGGGAGGGCAGCATTGCCAGGAAGGAGGGAGGTGTGCAGTGCGGGCAGCCTTGCGATTGGGGATGAGGGGCAGGGCGTCGGGGCCAGGGCGCAGGGGCCTTCCGAGTCGGCGGAGCATAAGCAGGCTCAGCGGCCACTGTGCGGGACTGGACGGGCAGAGAGGGCGCTATATTCTTAGTTTCTTAGGGAAAAACGGGAGTAGTCGTAAAACGAGTGTTCTTTCCCTGCATCCAGGGTTTTGGTCACATGATTTCCGGAGCAGGGCTGGATGGGGAGGGACTGAACTGGACTCAGGCTGTGGGCTGGGCCTGGGACACCCTCAGGGACACAGGCTGCAGGGCCGGAGAGACAGCAGCCTGGCGCTCCCAGCTGCCCTGGCCCTGAGCTGCCCTGAGCGGAAGCTCTGGCCTCAGCGGAGCCGACAGCAGCCTGCCTCAGGCAGCAGCTCCTGCCTTGCTCCTTCGCCGTCTGGTGCCCGTCTGAGCATGGCACGGGGATTCTCCATAAGTAGAAGGAATAGTACAGGGAGGGCCCCTGAGGCCAGGTAGAGCTCCTCCGTGCAGCACTCTGCTCTCCCTCTGTCCCTCTTGCTCGTCCTTCTTGTGCTCTTCATCCCTGACTCTGGCCTGCTTCTCAGGAGAGAGCAGCTGCCCTGATGGGGTGGAGTAGGAGTTTACCTGGCCCCTTCGTTTCCTCATGTGTGTGTGTGTGTGTGTGTGTGTGTGCGCCCACACCTCCGCCTGTCTGTCTGTCCACTTGTGCAGAGGAGCTAGCTCTCCGGGTTTTCCCTAGGCTCTTAGGCTGCTCTGGGCTGCTGCCACCCTCATACTTCACTAACTCCCCTGAAATCTGGGCATAGCTTTGGAAAGAGAGTGGAAGGAAATGGACCTTTTAGGGTAAGACTGAAATACTTGGAAGACTTGCAATGAAAACCAAAAGCATTTTCCATGCAGTGAACACTTGGCAGTGGACACTCAGGTCAGTTGCCTGATGTGGCCTTTCCTCTTTGCCTCTAGACTATATCATGAACACGCTGTTGGAAGCCAATGGAGCCTTTTCCATCCGCCTTTTAAAGAGTCTGGGTCAGGAGGACCCCTCACGCAATGTCTTCTTCTCTCCCCTGAGCATCTCCTCGGCCTTGGCCATGGTCCTGCTGGGCGCCAAGGGCAGCACGGCGGCTCAGATGGCTCAGGTAGGCTTTCCTATCACTACCTCCTTCCATGACCTGAGGTTTTGTGCTTTGCGATGGTTCTGGAGAGGTAGGGGATCTTCTCTAAATAATAACCCAGAAAAGACAGCAAATTTTCCAGGCATTTCCTTGAAAGGAGCTGAGGCTGGGCTGGTGCCGTGGTGGGGGATTGCCTAGGGTTTTATCCCTGAACGCAGGGGTAAAGAGAAGAAAAATATGCTGGGATTCCTTGACACAAAAGTCCCCAAGATCTGTCTCCTTTTGGTGCTGAAGAATTTGCATTATAATTTTTCATTGCTTTTTTGCTATCTGGGAGAGGGGGCAGAGTGTGGCAGAGCTGACCCAAATAGGTGTGGATCCCTCTAGGGATCCAAGCAGATCCAGTGTGCCCTCAGTGCCATACCAGGCCATATCTGAAAGGTCCTAGGCCCAGTCCCTGTCCCTGGGGGATCTCAGGGTGGGCGGGAGGCCTGTGCTTGAGGGGACCTGGCATCTGTTCCCCTGCACAGAGCTCTGCACGGATCTTGCTGAGCTCTTTCACATTGGTCTCAGTGTGACCAGCATTGCTGGCAGTACCCTTTCAGTAATGCCAGCTCTGTTCCATTTCCTCCTCACTGTGGGAGGCCCTGAGGCGTATGCCCAGAGGGGAAGCTTCTTTTCATGCTTCTTAAGGACCCCTAGGCTCAGCTCCCTGAGGAGCCCCATAAGGGAGCTGCTTTCTGCTTGTCTGGCAGCTGAATGGCACTGGGTGGGGCTCCCTGCTGCCCCCACCCAGGGGATGCCTGTGCTCAGTAGCTGTGTGCATGCTGTGTCCACACGCAAGCCTGGGCTGCCACAGCACAAGGGCTGCACAAGGATTTCTAAATTTCTGTTTTCAGGCTGTCAACAGCTTTAACAATTGCAGCAGGAGGAGGAAAATTTCCTATGGACTCAACTTGCAGAAACAAATATCTGAGAATAGATAACATTTTATGTAATACCAAGGGCCCATCTTAGCTTGAGATTTGACACTTTGATTAGGAACTGTGTCTGCTTCTATCAATGGTCTCTCAGTTCCTGCTGGGATTTGGTGGAATTGTTCATATAAAACACCGTTCTCCATGGGAGTCAGCTAGCAGCAGTCACAGGGATGCCACTATCTTAAGTGAAACTGGCTTCTCTTTCACTTTCCTTTTTTACATTTTTCTTGTACCTATCCAGTTTATCATCTGAACCATGTTTTAATCGAGTGGCATTTGTACAGTTACTGACATTTTCTTTTTCGTAGTCTTTAAGCTTTATAAAATGATTTTGTAGCTCTTCAACTTTTCCTATTATGGAACAGTAACAGTAGGAATAAAATTGTTGAATATTAGAACAAATCCTTTTTTTTTTTTGGTGGTACTGGAGATTGAACTCAGGACCCTGGGCTTGCAGGCAAGCACTTATCCTACTGAGCCATCTCCGCAGCCCTAGAACAAAGCTTTTAAAGATCACGTAACTCTTTTAGGAAGTAGGTCTCTGTTACTTTGTTCCTTCATTTCCATGGGTAGAGTCATATCCTTTTTCCAGTTAAAAAAAGTTAAATGCAGTTTTAATCCATATACATAAGCTGACAAACTGTAGCTTTTGTGAAATAACTGAGATTTTGATGCCTGTAGAGATAATAGGGTAATGGTTGAATCAGGATGTCTACATGTGTCTGCTTGGAATCATTACCAACAGAGAATAGAGTAGCACTTTGATTGTTATGAAGGGGAGTTACTTAGAAAAGAGAGCTATTTAAAAATGAAAGCAGAGCCTTCATGTTTGGGCCACGCCTGTTAAAAACTGTCTATTCCCAGCCCTTTAAATCTTGTTTGAGGGGGCCGGGAAGATGGCTTAGTGGAATAACGTCTTTCCTGGCAAGTGCAAGGGCCTGAGTTCAATCCCTGGTTCCACCAAAATAAATAAAATAAATAGATAAATAAATAAAAAATAAATAAATAAACATTGTTTGAAAGTCGTCCTAACCTGGTTGGCCAGGCTGGACATAAAACTTGAGGTCCTCTGGCCTCATCCTTTCAGAATGCTGAGATTGTAGGTGTCAGCCACCATTGCTGGCACACAAAGGTGTTCTTAATAATGCCACAGGGGTGTCATTTCCATGTTATTGGTATTTTATATGTAGTTTTGGTTTCTATGGTAACACATTAATGTCAGAGCCTAAACCCTGTGTAATTCTTTTCCTGTACTCTGAAATGGATCCTAAAATCTTTACATGGAGCAACAGCTTCAGCCCTTTTTTGTTGTGAGACAATCTCGCTCAGTCTCTAAGGTGCTCAGATTGAGCTGAAGTATCCAGTCTTCCTGCCGTAGCTTCTCCACTGCCTGGGATTGCAGGCGTGTCCTACCACGCTGAACTGTAATCTTACAGTGCTTGTATTTCAGAATCAATAGAGAAGTTTCTAATAGACTAATATATGCAGCAGCTCCTCATTTATCACAGAGGTCATGTTCCAGACACCTCCACGATGAGTGAAAATCAGTGAAGAAGCAATGTTATATTTATTTTAGTATTTATATATGTTTTAAGGCTTTATAAACCCTCCCACACTCTTATAAACCTTCCCCACACTTTTAAAAACATTTGTGATGCTCTTAACTATTTTTTAAACTCATAAACCTATGTAATTTGAGCAACCTGTGTATATTGTATGGTATAGGATGTATTCATCTGCTAAAGAAATACATTTTATTTTAATTTAATACTCTTTTAATATGTTAGAATTAAAATTTTAATATATATTTATATATTTTAAAACTTTTTAGGCAAAAATCGTTAAAGTCATAGTAAATACTACACATATAAATGCATATACAGTACTGTACACTACCACAAAATCCTACAATATGGTGAAAAATCCATGATAAATTATTTGTATTAACATTTTTTGAAAACCGACAAAACAGTGAGTCTGCAAAAGTAGAACTACGAAACTGTGAGGGACTCTTATATGTTTAACTATTAAACTAACACTTAAAATATATACAATAAGTAATCGCTCTAGGATATAATTTTAAGAGCTCTTGGTTTAGTCCTGTTAATCTTGTTGCTTCTTTCATACCCTTGTCTCCTCTTAAGATTCCCACTGTGATTCTATTTCTGCACATTTTCCTTCCTTTTTTAGTGCTTTAATCAAATCCCTTCTTTTTGAAATAGACTTGACAGATCAGTTTTCCTCTGGTTCTGGGGTGACCCTGTGCAGCGCGGGGTGCAGGCTCCGTAACAGCTCCATCCTGAGCCTCTGGGGCCTTTTCACTTTCCTCACGCCCTTGCTCCAGAGCAGGTGCAAGAGCCACGCCTTTGGCTTCCGGTTCCCGCCCCTCTCTCTGCCTGCAGAGTCCGCCGTGCTCTTCTGTGGGATGCGCTGCTCAGGTGAAGTACAGCAGCCTGGCTGGGTGTGGCAGTGCACGCCCGTGGGCCAGCGCGGGCTGAGACACCAGGGTCACCGTGAAATTGAGTCCAGTCTTGGCCCCCATAACTAGATCCTGACCCAAAACATGAAAGCAAGCAAGTCCCTTGCATGGAATCGTCAGGAGGACTCGAGAAAAGGAGTGTGTGTGTGTGTGTGTGTGTGTGTGTGTGTGTGTGTGAACTCTTCCTGACACCAGAGGACAGCCTTTTTTTTTTTTTTACCAGTGAGTTGTAGGAATTTATTTTAAATAACCTACAATTGATTAAAAGGGAATTCATGAGAAAAATAAAGATAGTTGAGGAAAGATATGAGAAATGGACAGTACTGACAGTGGGCACTGACTCCCCCACAGGCGCTGGCAGTGAATGCTGAAGAGGACATTCACGGTGGCTTCCAGGCGCTTCTCACCCAAGTGCACAGGCCTGGTGCTCCGTATTCCCTCAGCATAGCCAACAGGCTCTTCGGAGAAGAAAGCTGCCAGTTCCTCTCAGTGAGTTGGGTCTCCAGAATGGGGAAAGTTGATTGAAACTATCTGATGGCCCAGAACCCCGGGGGAGGATCCAGGGAACTTGAGGAACTGACTGGCGACCTTGTTTTCTCTAATGAGAGCTTTCAAAGGAAGCCTTCCGTGGCTTCCCATGTACAGTTCTTTCATTCTTGTCCAGTTGTTACAGATGCAGTGCTTCCCTATGTAGAAACTGGTATTTGACATCACATAGACTCAGGGTGACATCTCCTAAGGGACACACATGCCTCTTCAAGTTTTCAAAGTACTGGTTAGTAATCAGAATGCTTGAAAGCTAGCTGACATTTGTGCAGTTCGGGGGCCTCACCCGACACATCTCTTCAGTCATTTCAGGAGTCCTGTCTGAAGTTCTACCAAGCCGAGCTGGAGCCACTGTCCTTGGCCAAAGCTCCAGAGAGGTCCAGGAAACACATCAATGCTTGGGTGTCCAGAAAGACTGAAGGTCAGCACTGGGCGTTCCTTCTGCTCCTCCCCCTCCTCACAGTGCTTTCCATATTTTCGCTGGATCCTCGTTCATTTCTCAGCCATATAATGTGACATGTTCCACCTGTGGCCTCCAGGAGAAGTGACAGCTGGAGGTGTGAACCATTCATAGGCCTGAGCCCCAGTAGGAGCACTGCTATTTCTGCTAACAAATGAGACCGTAGCAAGTGGCAGGCAGTATTCCTTGAATACTCAACAATTATTTCCCCCATTTTTTTCCTGGGATCTTTACCACTTATGCCCTGTTGAAGCAGCAGTTAGCAAGGATGCTGCTATTAGTTCATGAAAAGGAGCCCTCGGCATGCAGGGGAGGAGGAGGGAATCTGGCTGGCCCACGTTCTCTTACCCAGGGAGGCCTAGTGCTCTGTCTGGAGGATCTGACAGCAGCCTCTCTTCCACTTCCCCCTTTACACCCCTGTTCTGCTGCCTCTCACACCGACTCCTCACTGCCCAGTGTTAGCTCCAGGTATGAGCACAGAGCCACAGCCCCCACACGCCATTGAACCACTAGGGAATTGCAGGTACCGCCCAGCGCAACTCTCATTTCCTGCTTGGTGGATCTCCACCCTGTGTTTTCCTTCACATGACTACTTTGTTTTTGAGTGTCTCAGAAGCCTGTCACCACCTTCATTTGGGGATGTTCCCCAGGGGTCAAGATGCATGAATATCACTTTTAGCAGTAGTTTTTCACTGTTTAATTCATAACAGTCCTAACTCAGCTAGCCTGCAAATGTCCTGTAGTTGGCTTATTATGGTGTTCATAAGGTGTCACTGAATGTAGTCTCTGCTTTTATCAAAAGGCAAAATTCAAACGTTGTTGGCTAAGGATTCAATCAATGAGGCATGCAGACTGGTTCTTATCAATGCTGTCTACTTCAAAGGAAGGTGGGAAGAACAGTTTGAGAAGTCAAGCACAAGTGAAATGCCTTTCAAAATAAACCAGGT
>PVKA01005694.1:18893-54795 GCA_004027165.1 Ctenomys sociabilis
AAAAAAAAAAAAAAAAAAAAAAAAAAAAAAAAAAAAAAAAAAAAGGAAAAAAAAAAAAGAAAAAAAAAAAAAAAAAAAAAAAAAAAAAAAAAAAAAAAAAAAAAAAAAAAAAAAAAAAATAAACCAGGTAGGGAGAAGCTTCAAACAAAATCATTTGATAAAGAAACTCAGTTGTAAATTTAACATGCTAAGGCATAATGGACTGTCAATCATTTGAACTATATGTCTTAATTATAAACTCATTGGAGAAATATAAAAATAAAGAATATTTGCAGCTAATTTTTTGCATAACTTATTGTACTTCCTGTTTCTGACAATTTCTCCTCCATTGATTGATGCAACCTAAGTCTGGAAACTGCAAAGTTACCTTTAAATCCAAATTGCCTAGGTTAAAAAAAAAAGGATCAGAATATTGTGACATGTTGGGGACACCCACAGGGTCATCAAACATGAAAAGACATATTGTTATTCAAGCAATTTTTAAATTAAGGGCCAGGGAGATGGCTCAGTAGAGTAAGTGCTTCCCTGGCAAGCGCAAGGGTCTGAGTTCAATCCCCAGGTCTGGAACAAAAAAGTAAATTAATATAAGTAAGTACTCATTTGTATTGTTTTTAGTTAACTTTAAAATTAATTTAGCATTTCCAAATTTCTTATTCTTTTTTTGGTGGTACTGGGGGTGAAACCGAGGAGCCTGGGCTTGCAGGGCAGGCATTTTGCCACTGAGCTATTTCCCCAGCCACATTTCTAATATTAAAGTCAAGTTCAAAGACTGAGGTGCTGACATTTTTACCCTCAGTTAAAGCAGAATTCAAATAATTTGTCAAGTCCTCCAATCCCTTGAAAAACAGAACTGATTAGGAAGGAAATATTTAGGATGTTTACACATGTTCAAGCACCTCTCCAATTTAAAATAAGATGCACTTTATCTCCTGATTCATATTTTTTTTGCATGGGACTCTGGGCCCTCTCAGAGGCAAGCAGCAGCACGAGGAGCATCCCTGGCTTCCCACTGGACGGTGCTGGCTCCCCAGCCTGCTCCTGCCTCTGCGCACTGCAGGGCTTCGCATGCCTGTGGGAAGCGCTGGCTGAGGTTTCCCCTAGAGCACAAATACTGCTTCCATCCTGGGTGCTGGAGCGCTAAGTCAGCTGCTTGGGGAAGATTCCTTGCTCCTTGGAGACTCCCTGTGACATGTGTGCCCCTCTGTTCACCCTCAGGAGGAGCAGAGGCCGGTGCAGATGATGTTCCAGGAAGCCACGTTTCCATGGGCCCGGGTGAGCGAGGTGGGGGCCCAGGTGCTGGAGCTGCCCTACAAGGGCCAGGAGCTGAGCATGGTCGTGCTGCTCCCGGATGAGAACGTGGACCTGAGCACGGTGAGTCAGGGGCCTGGGGCTGTGCTTTCCATCCTGCCCAGAGCATCTAGTGCCATCCCACGTCCTTTTCCATCAGAACCACACTGGCAAGCACTCCTGCCCGTAGTTGTCCCTCTGTCCCCCTCCTGACCTGTATATTCTTCTTGAAAACCGCTCTGAGCCCCACTTGTCATGTCCAACAAGGAGGTCCCCTGGATGAGCAGCTGCTAGGGATGCTAAACTCAGCCCCTGTAATGAACTAGAGGGATACAGTTGAACAGAGGAGACCCTGCATTTGTTAGAAGGAAAAAGCGCAAGCCAGGAAGCTTCTCCAGACAGGACAGGGGCCCTGGAAGACTGACACCCATGGGCCGTCAGTGTTGGCTTCTTTTATGGTGTTTTGGGAGTATCCTCAACTCAGTGGAACTTACCTCAATTTCATCGGCTCCCTGGGCTGGCCTGGGATAACAAGGCAGCACTGCCTGTGTAGCCATTCATTTTAGTGGACTTGGTTTGAATATTTTCTGTCTGTTTGTATGCCAAGACCTTATATTGGGAACAAGAATCTGGCTACTTGGGAGGGGCTTTCTGGAAGGTCAGCTTAGTGTTAGCAGGTGATGTGTGTATCTGCAGCAGTAACAGAGACCCTCCAGTGAGGAAAACACCTGTGCAAGGGCATGGGTGCGAGAACACGCTGCACGCACTGAGCAGGTGCTCTCCCTACAGCGGGTCCCGGGCCCTGCCCCTGGGCACTGTGGCAGGCCCGGATGGCACTGTCCTGGCTCCGAGCTCTCCCTGTCTGCTTGCCACCTGGCAAGTCCCAGTGCCATCTGTGCTATCTGCATCTTTTATGTCTGCTTTTGCTTTTTTCTCCTTCCTTGACCTTGTAATTCTTTCCAAGGGGCTTTTCTGTGGAGCTTTGAGACTTCCTCATCAGGATTAGCTAGGGGGTCTAGTGGGGCCTCCTGCTGTCTTTCCCTGCCAGCAACCCTGTTTCCCTGCAGCCGGAGGCTTCTGCCCTGGTGGCTCACAGGACAGCCCTTTGGTTCCTTGCTCAGGAGCAATGCTTTGTCTGCTCCAAAAATAAGTCTCATTCAGAAACAAAAATCTCAGAAAGGACAAATGCCCAGAGCCCTGTTCCCCAGAATAGACACAGTGTGGCAGGGCTGTTGAGTAGGGTAGGCAATTGTCCTATGTCAGGAAGCCACACCTGATGTGGCAGCCCAAAGGATGGTAGCCAAAATCTCACAAGCTTCTAGGCAGCTGTAGGGACAGTGTGTGCCAGTGGGCACCATCTACCTGTCTGCCCCTGGAAGGGACCGTGGTGGCTGGGTACTGTGGTCTGAAGGTAAAGTCTAATGCTGGTCTTTCAGGTGGAAAAAGCCCTCACTTTTGAGAAATTTCAAACCTGGACCAGCCCAAAGCACATGAAGAGCACTGAAATAGAAGTTTCCCTTCCTAGATTTAAGCTGCAAGAGGATTATGACATGGGCTCTGTGCTGCAGGGTCTCGGCGTGGTGGATGTCTTTCATCCGGGCAAGTCAGATCTGTCTGGGATGTCAGTTGACAGTGACCTGTGTATGTCCAAGTTCATACACAAGAGCGTGGTGGAGGTCAATGAAGAAGGCACGGAGGCTGCAGCAGCGTCAGCTTGTGAGATTGAAGTGTGTTGTGCAAGGTGTTTGCCGGTGTTCTGCGCTGACCACCCCTTCCTGTTCTTCATCAGGCACAACAGGACGAGCAGCCTGCTGTTCTGTGGCAGGTTCTCGTCCCCATGAGGGCTGCACCCCTGTGCATCTGGGCCGTTCCCTGTGCATCCCCACATCCCTGTCCAAGCTCCATGAAGTTGGCTCATTAGAAAAGCACTTGTAGCCTGGGAGCAGCTTGACGCACATCTGCACCATCTGCCAGCCTCGGTGCACCGTGGACGTGCTCTGCTCTCCCCTTGCTGCCCCTCCCTAGCGCCACATCGTAACATCTCTGGACTGCAGAGCTCCGTGTTGAGCCCAGTGCACTATAGATCCCAGAGTGGAGCCTATGCAGGTTTCCGATTGTCTCAAACATTTCCCAGACTCGTGCCCGCACTCCTTATTGTGGTAACAGTGTGGTCCCCGGCACCTCCAGTCCTGCCACACACTTGCCTTAAACTGACTGTCTAAGTACTAAGCCATGCTGCTAGATATTAGCATTCCAGTGATACTTTTGCTGGTGCTTTGAGTTTTAAAGAAATGCACATTCAGGGCTGGGGAGATGGCTCAGTGGAATAAGTGCAAGGGCCTGGATTAAATCCCCGGATTTGCCAAAAAAAAAAAGAAGTACACATTCTAATTTTTTATCTGACATTCGCTGTTCAGCTGATCTGTGCAGAGCACTGCATTAGACCCAAGGACACAATCTGGCTTCTTCAGAAGCTGTTCTTTCATTGTCTGTGCTCAACTCATAGATTTTTGTGGCATCCGGGTTCCCTATTAGGGAACCTAGCCTTACGGGGATAGCAGGTATCTTCATGGGGTTTCATTTGTGCATCTGCAACTCTAGCAGTTAAATTCTATTCAGCAGTCAGAACTCATCTTCAAGAACATTTTCATCACGCTCTGGAACCTGGCGTGTCTTTGTACGCGAACGGCAGCTGCTCATAGTACCTGCCATGTTTATTAGTCTTCTGCCCTCGTAGGTAGTCCTCCGCGTCGATCTTGAGTTCTCCGCTGCCTGAGGGTCACTCCTACAATCCTAAAAGCTCCTGATCACGTGCAAGCTCTAACTGTTTTTAGTGGGCAGCCATCGCCAACTGAACTGAGCTCTTTTGGAATTCCACAGAATCTCATCACAAAGCGACCAGTCTTAACCAGCGCGTTCAGGGTGTTGTGGACCCACCACTTTTGTGCAGTCCCAGAAGCTTTCCGGGCCCTAGCAGGAAGCAGTGTATCCTCACTACAGGGCTACAGCCCTGGACTTCACCACTCTGCATTCTGTCTCAGTGTGTTTACTTCCTCTGAACATTTTGTACAAATTGAAGCACGTATGTGACCTTGTGTGTTTCTCTTGTTTAAGTTTTTTACTGCGTTCATCACTGTGCCACATATTTCTTCTCTGTTTCCACTATGGTGATATAATATTGCATTGCAGAAATACACCTCATTTATATACTCAAGCACCATCTGGGTTTTCACTTATTTGCTTATATGTAAATATGGGTGTTATTTATCTGCATGTGCGTGAATTTGTTAGTTTTTTTCTTTTATTATTAGTATTATTTTTCTGTATTTAGTACCGGGTCTACAGGGTGTTCAGGGTCTCACTATGTAGACTCATAGTGATTCTCCTGTTTTCAGCCTCCCAGGTGCTGAGATTATAGGTGCACGCCACCTCTCCCAGTCTTAATCTCCGTCTCAGTGCACCCTGGGGTTGGGGCTAGCACTGTGCACCCAGGGAACCCCGGCCTCTGTGCTGTGCCTTAGCAGGCCCTTTAGTCCACTGAGCTATCAGGCTGGCCCTTACATGAATTTTTAGGACACCCTTTCTTCATTCTTTTGCATATGTATTCAATTATAATGGAATGGAATTATTAGGTCATACAGAAACTACATGTATCCCTGGCAAGCGCAAGGGCCTGAGTTCAATTTCTGTTTCCACCAAAAAAAAAAAAACAAACAAACAAACAAAAAAACTATATGTAATTTTTTTTCTTTTTTTTTTTTTTTTTTTTTTTTTTTTTTTTTTTTTTTTTTTTTTTTTTTTTTTTTTTTTTTTGTGTTTAGGACAGGGTCTACAGGGTTTCACTGTGTAGATCAGACCCAAAGTGATCCTCCTGTTTACAGCCTCCCAAGTGCTGGGATTACCATTGAGACCCAAGCCCCCCAGTTTCAATGGCTGTCTCAGCGTGCCCTGGGGGTGCAGCTCCTGGCCCCTGCTGTCTGCCTAGGCAGGCGCTTTAATTTCCTGAGCTATTTGACCAACCCTACTATATGTAGCTTTATGGGAAACCCCAAACTGCTTTCCAATGTGGCTGTACCACATCCCATCCCACCAGGAAGGTTCAGAACACCAACTTCCCTGCATGTTTCTTTTTCAGTTAAGACCATCCCAGTGGGGGAAGGGTATCACTGGTGGCTTTGATTTGCAGAACTCGGTGACTGCTGACCTGGAGCATCTTGTCACATGCTCATTGGCCTTTGCACTCTATCTGGAAAAATGTCTACACTGCTGTTGTCCTTTTTTTTTTTGTTTTGTATTTTAAGGAAGGGTCTATAGGGTGTTCAGGGTCTCAGTACTAGATTGGACTTGTACTGATCCACCTGTTTGTAGCCTCCCAAGAGCTGGGATTACAGGCGGGCACCACCACCCATAGTCTCAATTGACTCTAAGTGTACCCCCAGGGGCAGGGCCAGCACTGCAGGCCTGGGATCAACTCCTGGCATCTGTACCTGCTTGCAGGCATTTTAATCCACTGAGCTATTTGGCTGGCTCTTGTTTGGCCATTTTTAATTGAATTGTCTTTTTGTTCTTGTTAAAAGAGTCCATGCCATATTCTTGGTCATAGACTCCATCAGAAACATGAGTTGCAAATATTTTCTCTCATGTTTAATCTGGGTTTTCACTTTAAGAATGTTTTTTGATGTTCAAAACTTTTTATTTCAAAAGACCAGGCTTTGTAGATTTGTTATTGGTGAACTATTTTTTTTTTTTGGTGATAACAGGGATTGAACTCAGGACTTTGTGCTTGCCAGGCAGGCACTTATTCCACTGAGCTATCTCCCCAGCCCTTGAACTATTTTAATTACAGCCTTAGCATTTTAAGTGAACGTGCTCCTGGCACAAGTATTTTCAGCTTGAGGTGTCTGGGCTATCAAAAATCTTTGCCTCATGTTCACACTTTCCCACCATTCAGCCATACTTTTTTTTAGGTTTTTGGCAGGGTCTCACTACATAGATTGACTCATAGTGATTCTCCTGTTTTCAGCCTCCCAAGTTCTGGAATTACAGGAGTGAGCCATCATGCCCAGTCTCAATTGCTGTCTCAGTGTACACCTGGGGTGGGCCTGGCACTGCGGGTCCAGGTTCCAACTCCTGGCTCCTGCACCCACTTACAGGCACTTTAATCTGCTGAGGTATTTGGCCAGCCCTTCAATTTATTTCTTGTACGTATAAGCAAGAATAATACAGTTCTACTTTAAAGAGGCAAGATAGTAGATTTTTACATTTTCTCACCACCTGCAATGTTCTCTCTACACAAAAAATATGTATGTGGGGCAGTGTGTGCATTGTAAAGCTTCACTTACCCATTCCACAGTGTAAACACATATCAAACCTCATGTGATACTCAATAAATATATTCAATTTTGACTTGCCATTTACAAAATGTATTAGAAGAGAAATCTGCTGAGCAGCTGACAGTTTGCTGTACATTAAAGTGTTCCTAAAAAGAGCCCTTCTCAAAATATTGTTGAAAAGTACATTTTCTCCAAAAGATTCAGTGCACCATATCTGCTAAACAACACTTCAAAAACAATTATTTAAATATTAAAAAGTATGCAGGCAGTCATCTGATGTGCCCGAACTGTGCGAGCGTCCGCGGTACGTCGGAGCCTTTGCCTAGAGCGCAACCGCAGCGGCTGAGGAGGAGGTCATAGTGCGCAAGAAGGACCCATGGGGCAGGATGTGAGCGTGGCCCCCTGCAGGGGGCACAGTGGGTGGGAGTGCAACCCCAACTGGGAGCTGTCCTGCCGGAAGATGCTATGGGGGTGCCTGGCCTCAGAGAGCGCGCTGTGGCCCTTGACCCTTCCCCATGCAGCAGCTGCGAGGTGAGCAGGCTGCGTGTGTGACACCGCAGGCCCAGCATCACAAGGCCACTCTGCAATCCAGAATGAAGCTTTCTTCTTTATACATTGCTAATGTTTGGCAATTTAGAATGGACAGGACAGGCAGGGAGAGACAGAGACACACAGAGGAAACATCACCTTTCTGCTTCATGAAGAAGGAAGCATTGAATAAATCAGGGAAAAAAAAATCCAGACCTTCACCATGCAGGTACCTGACAAGAAGCAGGGAGGTTTCTGCCCTTCTAAGTGTTTGCATGGCAGCTTGAGCTAAGGCACTCGTCTTGGTAGATATTCCCAAAGTTTCATCCCTTTTTAGCTGAACTGGTTTTTCAGATATGTTACTAGTATCTTTCTCAGTGTATTAGTATGATACTATTATTTTTATTTTTTATTTTATTAATTTTATTGAGAAACAAATAGCAATGAGAGTTTCAAAACCGATTAGTAAGACAGTTACAATAATTAATACATTACATATTGTTGTCCTGGTAGTAATTATTCATAGCACAAGATGCAGATATGATATCCTGTCCAAACACTATTAGTACAAATCTTTCTTCTCATTGAATTGAGAAAGTAGCTGTATAGCTATCCTATTTTGTATATACAGATACAAAATGATCCTTCATTGGTATCCCCTTTTTTTGTTTAGTTTTGTCAGAGATGGGTATTCCCTTGCTATTTCAATATTGTAGGTGTGTGAATTCAGCAAAATAATCTAATATAGTCCAGTAGTCCATAATAATAGTAGGTTATTCATAGGACTGGCAATGTCAGAAGTTGTTGACTTGAGCCTTTAATAGCTCAGCATATTAATATGGCTTACTTTTTATACCTCATTTTTATACTTTTCTGCTGGATGGTTAATACTAAGATAAAGCAAGACCTTTATAACCAGAAATGTAACTTCTGTATCTGACAAGGTCAGTCAAGTCCCCTTGGGACTTATCCCAAAATCCTGTGCCACACTTTGTACATCCTTTGTCAGCATCTTCCATGTGGATAAGTCACAGCCATTGCTTGAGCAATTTGCTCTCTGTGGAAGCCTGAGAGATGTTTTCTGTCCATGTGACTCTCCTTAGGTACACTACATCATCACTCACTTTCCTCTGTGGCCCCAAAATCTCCTTGAACAGAAAATGTGGGACACCACTGAGTTACAGGATGTCACAGTACAGGTTCTCTCATGTCCTGAGTTCTCACTGAACTTGAAAGGCTAGAGCTAAAATATTTGTTGGCTATCCTTGCAGCCCTTCTTTTTCTCTAATTTTTGGTCTGCAAACTTAGGTTGTTAATCCTCCAGAAGAGAAGCTTAATGATATTATTATCCTATAAGATAGGCAATTGATCTTAACCTCACTATCTGTCTTAATATCAAAAGTCTTAGACACAACATGGGTAGGTGAATTTTTAGATGTACATTTTATTGGTACTAAACTTGAAATTATTCGCACCACCAAGTGTAGACAGCTTGGTAGATAAAATATTGCAGATGAAGAGACAATATAGTGTGATGCGTAGGGCGCCTCCTGTCGGAGGCGGCCCTGGCACCATGGTGCCGCCTTCGGGGAGCCAGCCTTGCAGATATGTCCTGTGTCGACACTTCTGTACCCCTGGTGAGCCTCTCACGCGCTGCAGTCGCACTCTAAGTGAGGGCCTGCGGGGGCTGAATGCTTTGCTGCCATTGCTTTGGAGTTCTTCATAATTTTTGAACAGAGTGTCTTGGATTTTCATTTTTCCTGAGCTCCAGAATTATAGAATAATGGACCGCATCTTCCTGTCCATGACCGCAGTTCTTTTTATTGAGAATACTCTGCAGGTGCTGAGAGACCAGGTAAGTTCAGAATCTGAGATTAAGGGCCATATCAAGGTAATGTTTTCATTAAAATGTTTAAATATTTCGGTCCACATGTTTCCTCAGTTATAATCTTTTGCCCATGGTACAGCACGTGTCTTTTTTCCCAGGGGTTTTACCAGCCAAGGCTTATGAAGTCAGGTACTTTTTTTTTTTGTCTTTTTGAGATAGGATCTTGTTATGCAGTTCAGGCTGGCCTTTAACTCACTATTCAGCCCAGGCCAGCCTTGAACTCCAGGCAGTCTCCTTGCCCTAGCCTCCTAAGTACTGGGGTTACTGGTGTAAGCCACTAAGCCACCGAAAGCTGTGACTCACATAATTTCTTTTTCTTAAGAATTAATTTTATCAATACATTTTATATATACACAATGATCACATTCATCATAGGGAATTTGTACCTGTATACAAAATGTCTTCAATCTTCTCTTTCTCTCTTTTTCCTCTCATCCCTTCTACCCTTCTTCCCCTCCTTATTTACAAAAGGTTTGTTTCCATTTTTTTCCCTTCTGTTGGGTACTTAGACCTAATGAGTTTCCCCACCTACTTGGTAGGCAAGCCTTGGGGACACAGAGGACATAAGAACTCTCCTGTTAGCACCACAGGGACAGCGTGGGCTTAATTTAAGTCTTAATGTTCTTGTACATATAAGTAAGAATAAAGTCTTAAGACACAGTAGGGATGTGTGACTCTGGAGGCCTCCAGGGAGAAAGGCACAGCAGACTGTGCGCTGAAGCAGTGGGACAGAGGCTCCAGTCAATGCAGCTGTTGCTGCCCCTGCAGAGAGTATGTGGTCAGGCATAATTTTAATGAGGGGCTAACTAAACCTGGGACTAGGAATAGTCATGTGTTGGCTTCCTCTCAGGGTTCCAAGTGTTGAAATCCCATAGTGACAGGGTAAGGGACATTCACGGGAGACACTCAGTGTCAGGGAGCTGAGGACAGAGCAGCAAGAGATACCCAGAGTGGTATAGTCTGAACAACTGTTATGGTTTGTGTCTAGTTGTCCCCCCAAAGCCTCGTGCAGTCATGGGGTTGAGATTAACTAATAATCCACCGGGATTATGGGTCTTGGTGCTTCTGGGATTATGGGTGTGAGTACTATGCCCAGCCTGGGGCACATGGCCTGAATGAACACAAGGGAGACAGACTTCAGCTCCGTTGCCACTGTTGCTGCTACTTCTCCCTTTTGCTTTGTTCTCTTTGCCACCACCATGGACTGCTGCTCTCTGCCGTGAGCCCCTCTGCCTTGGAGCCAGCTGAGTATGGGCTGAAGCCTCCAGTAACTGTGAGCTAGATAAGCCTTTCCTTCCATCATTTTAGGTGTTGGGGATTTGTCCCAGCAAGGAGAGAACAGTAACTAAGACAGCAGCCCAGTGTAGCACTGTCCCAGTGCTACAGTCAGATGGCAGGCTCAGCCTGAATGTCTGTGGAGCTGAGAGCGCTGGAATTGGTGCTACACCCTAATCATAGTCAGGCTGCCTGGGACCACCCTGCAGCAGCCTGGGCTCTGTGTTCCTCCAAAAGTGACAGCCAAGACTCGCCTGAATTGGACACTAATCTTTAGACCCCAGCATATAAGCAGAGTCTATGATGAGAGAAATCTTTTATTTTGCTTTGGTGTTTTTCTTTTTTGATAGCATTTTGTTTTCCCATGAGTGTCAATGTTTTTAGTTCTCTGTATGGCTTTGTTCTACCTAGTTTTTTTTTTTTTTTTCTTTTCATTTTCTTCCCAAAGAATGGGTTTTCAAATAACAGCAGGAAGCAGTAGCAGGAGAGCTTTGGCCAAAATAGTTTCAGAAAAGGTGACCTCAGCAAATATTGCCGTCAGACTCCATTCCTAAAGGAGCTACTTCCATCTGAAAAAAGGGTGTACTAGGGTTCTGTCAGTGGGGTTACTTTTAACTTCTGGTCTGCTGGAGAACAGTTTATCACACAGTGCTAGGCAGTTGGGCTTTGTTGGGTTCGTCTCTGAGAGCAGTTTCATGGCAGGGTTGACTGGTTTTGTCATAAATGTCCACAGCAATATTTGCATAAGGTCGTTTGGTACTCTGGGAGCTCAGAGTACAAGAGTTACAGTATGAAACTTCTGGATAGCTAAGTTCAGGCCAAAGGTGAGCCTGTCAGATATTTTAATCAGAAGGACAGTGGTCAATTGTTTACACAGGGAGGCCACTGGGCCCTCCCAGGGACTGACAGTGTGAGTTAATGTAATTGTTTCTGGGAGTTCAAGAATCCAAATGTTTTAGAAGCCAGAAGCTCCACGAAACTTGGAGAGCATTGTTGACAGCCAGTTCTGGCCAGAGAGTATCACAGAGCATTAGTTCTATTCCAGTGGATGTCATTCTGGGAAACTACAGAGGTCAGCTGTGAAAGCTTCACCCAAGTCCAAACAAACTTCTGGACTTCTGACAAGTTGCGCTCAGGTCAGTGGTGAAGAGGCGCTGGTTGAGAGGGAGCTGTGAGAGGCAGAAGACAGCATTGGTAGGTTGCGCAGGTGTGCCAGTCGCCTGTGAGCAGCAAAGGACTACAGGAACTCACACAGGGGACGGTGGCAGTGGCACTGGCAGCACGGGCGTCTTGAACTTGCATTCTAGGGAGGAGATTTTATTTTAGCTGTTTGACGGTCTTTGCTGTTTGTTGGAGGAATGTGACAGGGCCGGAAGGAGCAGAAGAAGCTCAAGCACAGGTGCTGTTGGCTTGGCCATTGTTAGTGCCTCCTCGCAAATAGAAAGGCAATTGTTAACCTGCTGGCGATGGATTCCATGTGAGCTGTTATCTCGGGATCTTAGTAGTTAAAGGGCTGATCAGAGAACTTGCCAGCTGAAAAAGTCATGTTTTCAGTTTACAGCTGTCACAAAAGATATCTGGGTAGGTTTTTGAACTTCTGGGTTGTGGTTATCTGATACAGCCTGATGCAGGAAGCCTGTTTCTTGGGGTAAGAGTCAGTTTGCAGTGTGGGGTTAAAGAGGGGAGGCTGGCTGGCGTGGTGCAAAGGAGATTCCTGGGCCTGGATAATGCAATCTGAGCAGCACAGGCCTCGGAGCAGATGTCTCCGGAAGGAGGGCCTTTGTGGCTGAATGCAGGCCATCACTCACTGGGACCAGTTCAATTGGTGGAAGAACTGAGTCAGGAGTGGGAGGTGAAGCTTTGGGTCTTGGGAGCAAATTCAGCAGCACAAGAGCAGTTTCATTGCCTTTTAACTCTGAAGAAAGTCCCTTTCCTACAGTCGGGAGTATGGGTTTTAAATGATAAGCTCCTATGTGTCTCCCTACATGTGCTTTATGTAGCTCGAATGATGTCACATAGACAAAGGGTGGGCGAGCATCAGCGTGTGACCATCCTGATGCCTGCCTGGCTGTACCCCTCGTGGGGACTTAAGCATGACTCAGCTAAGGAGAGAGCCTGTCTTCTGTTACATCACATGCCGGTCACAAGGGAAGATGAGGGCACTTCCGCACTCCAGCCAGCAGTCTCAGGTCCCGGTGTACAGCTGGAACAGCCCATTGCTTATGCCTCCACCCGTATCTCCCACCATGCACTAAAGTGAAATCTAAACAGATGAGAGATATCAGTTTCAAAGAGAAACACTTAATAAACTTGAAGATACAGTAGGCAGAACTTGAAAATATAGGGGTAGGCAAAATCTTTGTGAACAAAACCCTGACCACACAGGAAATATCTCAAGAAATCAACAATTTGAATCTCATCATATTAAAAAGCTTCTGCATAGAAAAATAACTACCAAGCAAGTGAGCAGAGAACACACAGAAGTGAAAAAAAACATCACTAGCTATTTCTCAGAGGAAGGACTAACAGCTAGAATATTGAACTAGCTCAGAAATGACCACACCCCAAATTCAAATACCCAACATGGAAATCACTATGGAGACTTCTGAAAAATGAAAAATAGAGGTTCCATCTGAACCAGCTATTTTCCTTCGAGGTGTCTTCTCCAAAGAGCTAAAGGCATCATGCAATGCAAGCACGTCTGCCTTTGCAGCACAGCAATTAGTGATAGCTAAAGGTTGGAGCAAAGGAAGAATGGCCACAGAAAGGAAAATGTATTCGTCCAGTACAATGCAGTGCTGCTCTGCATAAAGAGGGATAAATTATGCATTTTTGCATAAATAGATGTAAATCCAGATCATAATTTTAAGTGAAATAAGCTGGTCACACAGGTTTTAATCCTGCATTGTTTCTCTTATGTAGAAATCCAATGGGTAAATAAGAACCAAACTTGAGGACAGGGATTGGGGAGAAGCAAAAGACAGATCAAATGGAAAGACACAAAGAGGGGTGGAGGGAATGGAAGAGAGGGAACAGGGATAAGTTAGAACAGAAGAAAGAAAAGCAGTTTCAGAATTCAATCCTGTACGCCAGCAAGCTCACAATATTTTGTTGGCTTGCTTCCTGCCATGTTTCTCAGGGAAGCCATTTTGTGGGGACTCCGAATATCTTCTTGTTGCCAACTTTGCTTTGATGATGACAAGCAGCCAGGAGCCTTCCACACTGAAATGTGAGGTGCTTCCCTCCGCATCATTTGACAAGTTTTTAGCCAATTTTGAGCATACTGCAGCCAAAATTCAGAGAATGCATTTATTGAGCACAGCACCCCTGCGGGCGAGGTGAGCTCGCGTGAAGCCCCTCATCCGTGCTGCCCCCCTGCCAGGGCTCCGGGGAGCAGGAGGGCGAGCCCGCAGGGCCGCACTGACTTTGCTCAGTGTCGGCTTCCACACAGTGGTTTTGTGGTGCAATAACCTAAAGCACGTTTGCGCTTTTGGACAGCGCCAAACTGCTCTGCATGGGAGGACGGTGCA
The DNA here is from genome assembly GCA_004027165.1 of Ctenomys sociabilis. Lineage (NCBI taxonomy): Eukaryota > Metazoa > Chordata > Mammalia > Rodentia > Ctenomyidae > Ctenomys > Ctenomys sociabilis. The sequence goes on from PVKA01005694.1 coordinate 32,735, forward strand.
GCTGGGTAAGTGCAGCCCAGAGCGGGCTCGCCCCCAGACTGAGTTCTCGCTGCTGTCGTCTCCCCTGCTGCCCACGGCAGCTGCACTTACACCAGCGCTCCCTTCCCAACACCAGAAGTTATATGGGGCAGAGAACTTCCGGGTGTTGGTCTTCATTTCCACCTGTGATTTAGAGAGAAACTTAAACTGCTTTTTAGCTTGCAGTATCTGATGATGCGAGCAAAATGTCAAGTTTTTCTCCTGCTTCTGCTTAAGGCAGCACCTCCACAGCCTGCTTTTGTTTTGAAAGAAAAAGGAATATATATATATATATATATATATATATATATATATATATATATATATATATACATACATATATACATATATGTGGTTCTGGGCGTCTATGTGGTTCTCTCTACTTGCTGTTCCAAGCCCACAGCCTTGAGCACGCTAGTTAAATGCACTACCTCTGAGAGTCACGCTGGGCCTCCAGTTCACGTATGAAGAGCATCTGCAGCTGTACTTGCTGGATTGTTGTTTCTGGAGTGATTTCCCTATCATAACTACTGACTTGGGGTGGGGCGTGGAGCCCAGTTGTTCAGCAGGAAATCACTATACATCAGGTCCTGGGCTTAATCCCAGTACCAAAACCAAATTTAAACAAACCCAAACTACGCACGTTTGAAGAGGATGTGAGCATTTTTTCAATATGTATTTTAGTGTCTTGTGGTTTTTACACAGTAACCATAAGGTCTCTATGCCTCTATGGTATGTGAGAAACAACAATATTTTTTCATGTTAAGCATCCTATTTTTGAGATGTGAAAATTTAGTACATAACTTGTTGTGTTCATTGTTTATAGAAAGGTGAATTTGATTATTTAAGAAAGTATTATCCAACATTGAACAAAACATAGATCTCACTCTGTGGTGAGTGATCAAGCCACTGTACAACAGAGTTTCAGCTCTCTCTAAATAATATGGTGTAATTTCTATTTCCCTGGACATACTTTACATCCATCCAAAACTCTGATTTTCTGTGCTGCCATTAACCCTGCCATAAGTGGTTTCTCCTACAGCATCCACATGACCACATCTCCATATCATGAATATCAGGGAAATAGGTATCAACTAATTCCCCTCTCAGTATCAGAGTTGAAAGTGCTTAGCAGTGTCTGTCTGTTTGTGACCAAGCATATGTAGTATTGTCCTTGAGTTTGTTCCTTATGCCTTCTTTGAAGCAGAAGCCATCTGAAAACAGCAGGGAGAGAGACAGAGAAACTTTCTCAAGGTCTCTTTCATTTTACAATGAAGGACTCTCTGCACAGGTGTGTCACTAACCAATATCTTGTCTCTCAGCTCTAAATCCACCTCCTGTTGAATGCCTGGGATCCTGGAGTTGGATACTTGTATTATTTGAGCAGCAGGTGCAATATAGACCATTGTTTGTAGAGGGGGCCATGATATGCTGCTGGAAGGAAGGAACTTTATTCCAAGTTCTTTCTCACATGGACCGTCTCTGGCCATATTCTCAGGTTGTCCCCAGAGAATATCCACTCCTGTAGTTTTAATAGCCACAACCTGAGTAACTGTACTCATGGTACGTTGTCCCTATAGTTCAGTTCCATCCAGCCTGCCAAGGAATGCCATTGAGGTATCTGGCAGGTAGCTTCTGTATGCCAGCTGTCTGCTGGACATGTCTTTACCGGCCAACTTCTTATTTTTGAAGTTCTGGCATTCTTTGTGTTAGAGCAATTGTGTAGAGGTATGACCCCTCAGGGGAGTTTCACCCTGGCTGGGGAGATGGCTCAGTGGAATAAGCGCTTCCCTGGCAAGTGCAAAGGCCTGAGTTCAGTCCCTGGTTCCACACACACATACACACACACACCAAAAAAAAAAAAAAAAATTGACTTAATATTTACCCTGGGCATCTCTGCTTTCTTTCCCACCCTGTACCTACTGGAGATCATAGCTCTTTTAATGGCTGTAGTTTTTCCCTGAGTTCTTCTCACAGCTGAAGTGAGAAGACCTAAGAACTCCTCTTAGGGTTAAGTCATACTCCATTATATTTCCCACCAAAATCTGGGTGAAGACCACTACATCATGAAAGATAATCTACCTTGCAAATTTTAATGATAGGTAAAAATACTCTTATGACAGTGCAGGTTTCTCTTTGACCAGACGTCTGGGTGTAATGGCACAGTCAGCTCAGCACACAAAAGGCGTCATCACGGACAGTGTCTTGTACCTTGTGGTCTCAGGGACATCACCGAATGACTGGAAGGTGTTTGCATTGAAGGGTGGGTTCTGCTGTACCATGAAGGGTATTTCCAAGAAAGGTGTTGTCATGTGAAAGATGAAAAAGAGGCCACATGAGATGCAATGGAGGCAGGCAGAATAGAGAAGCTTTACTCACCCTGGGACCACAGTTACCTTATTAACCTCCAGTGTCTTATTGGGTCCCTGTTCTGATGCGATCATCCATAGCTCTTGAACTGATACTTGGGAAGATGTGTGTCATAGACCAAGCCATCCAGAGGCTAGGTAAGCTAATGAAGAGGTTTTATAAAGAATATTTGATTGCAAATTGAGGACGAACTAGCATGAGCTGCAGTCTGAAGAGAAAACTGGGTGTTTTAAAATTAAAATGAAGGAAATAGGACAGCAGAGGAAGGGACAATGAAGTTGGCAACTGTCCTAGCTAGGTGTTCATCCTCCCAGATACTGGGAGACAGAGGTCCTGTCATTCCTGGTGCTCTTATTCCCACTGAATGAGTTTTAGGTGCTTTAGAAGGGGACTCCAGGTTAGTAAGTGACTCATGCTTCACTATCTTAAGGGACAGGATTTTTTTTTTTTTGTCTTTTTTTTTGAGACAGGGTCTCACTATGTAGTTCAGGCTGACCTTAAGCTCACTTTGTAGCTCAGGCTGGTCTCGAACTCACAACAATCCTCCTGCCTCAGCCTCCCCAGTGCTGGGATTACAGGCATGAGCCACCACGCCCGGCTAAGGGACAGGATTTTTACTGCCCCAAGTCCATTTTAGCAAATGGGCTGCAAAGGAAGCTCAGGGTGGTCTCCACATCATAGCCTGGAACACAGTCAGTTCAGTGCTGGCTTCAGCAGCACATGTACTAATGAGTAAATTGAGTGGAAAGCCTTGGGTTTTTCCAGGCAGTGACTATGAAAGGTCATCCTTGAAGTGTGGCCTACAGACCTCAGACACCACACTGATATTCCATTCTTTCAGTGTGGAGGGGAGAGGAGATGGGATTATCTGTTGGAGAGTGAGGGTTGCACAGGCCAGGGCTGAGGTCCAGTCCACAAAGTAGCTCATAGCAGAAATATGCTATCAGAAAAATTCTGGAAGGAATAGAATCTTTTATCTATGATGCATATATACATTTTATATTTTTATTCTGTTTTTAAGAATACTGGTAACTTCAGCTCAGTTATCTCTGGATACTCTATCATCTATTTAGACCTTGCATTTCCATTTTGTGAGTTCTTTCAATAGGCCTCACGTTGAATCTAGTCTCATCACCTTCAATTTCTTCTTCAGATCTAGCACCGTGATACAGCTTAACAGCACCCCCAAATGGATTGCCGATCATTCTCTGTAAAATCATAAGCATATCCTCTATCCCAGATTAGCTTTTTTAATCTCACTGAATTATATTTGTTTCTGTATTTTTATCTTTTGCAAAACTTAAGACATTTAGTGGCATATATTGACAAGTAGAGTGGGTGGGATTGAGTACCCCTTTCACTTCTGTAATTAAGTTTTGATCTTATGATGAAAACCTTGTATCTTCTATTTTGAGGAGTAAGCCACCAAAGAGCCTCCCTTAACCTAATATGACCCATGTGTGAACACAGACAAATTAATTTAACTTATCTGAAGGATAATGACAGTCACTAACACCAGAGAAGTTAGCCCTAACTCTGCATGGAACCAATTAATAATACCAAATAAAGTCTGAATATCATTTTGGATTGATCTGAACAGTTTGGGGCACAACATACCTTTGTTGGATAAGTTTGTACCCCTTTGGAGGCCACCATGAGGCCTGCCACCATTTAGATGGGATGTCAAAATCAAGCGACTGTTTGAACCCCACTGTTTCTATATTGGACTCCAAGCCACTTTATGTGCTTGTAAAAGCTCAAATATTTTCTGCATTAATTTATTTAGGGCTGTAAAACAACCAACCTTATCCAGAATCTTGAAAAGTTAAAGGAATCTTTTGAAACATCCCCATTCTTGTAAATCATAGGAAACATGACTTTCTTTAAACAACCCTTTAAATTAATCACTTAAAAGGAAAATATAAAATTTTTTTATTTAGTGTCAATGTACAGAAGAGAGAGAACTGCCCTATTTCTTGCTTCTCTGGGAGGCTCTATTTGTGGCAGGATGGCCCTCTGTGTCCCTTCAGGCCAGCAATCTGATACCTTTCTCCTGAAGACCTGTAGCTACCATAATAAGAGTCTATCCACACTTAGTTCTGAAAAGCCCTTTAAAATGTTTTTCCTTTTAAATAATTAATTATTTTTAACCTAGTGTTATTTATTATTTATATTTTTAAAAAAATTTTCTCGAAGAAAGAATGAAAAATTTGCAATAGGAGAGGCCAAAGTGAAATGAACCATGTTTTGAGTACACTGAACTATAACCAGCATTGATGACACCAGACAAAACCTGGAGACCTCTCACTGCAGCTTCTATGCCATCACCTTAGAGCTGGGTGAGCTCTTTCAGGCTTCTTTCAGCAGCCAGACTGTCTTGGCAGCAGGAATGGGCTCCTTTGGTGACACTCCCCCTCCCCAAGTGACATGGGGCTATTGCCCCATAATCATGGCCGCTGTATGCAGCCCCTGGGGGAACCATCCATTTCTGCACTGATTGCCCAGATTTCAAGTGCAGGCACTGTTCTGAGGCGTGTGAAATGTCAATGCCAGTAGTACACATAGTGAACACCATGCCTATGATGCACTGCAGCCACGACCTCGTATTAGCCCCAGGTTATGGGTCTGTAGTTGATGGCATGCACCAACCACTATGGCTAGACTAGGCACACGGACCTGCAGGCAGCTGGAAAATTCCAGCTGGGTCTACGTATGACCAGAGCATGGGGCTCTCCTCGAGCTGGCTTATACCCCTCACCCCTTTGGCGAATCAAGGAAACAATGAACATTTTTATATACATCTATAGACATCTGTGGTTCTTAAGATTGTTTGTCCCACATTTATTTATTTATTGATTGATTAATTGTATTTTAGGGAAGGGTCTACAGGGTGTTCAGGGTCACACTACTAGATCGGACTTGTACTAATCAGACTTGTACAGCCTCCCAAGAGCTGGGATTATGGGTGCACCACCACGCCCTATTTCAATCACTATTTTAGCGTGCCCTGGGAGTGGGGCCAGCAGGGAAGGCCTGGGGATCAAACCCCTGGCCCCTGTGCCTGTTTGCAGGTGCTTTAATTCGCTGAGCTATTTGGATGGCCCTTGTCCCATTTTTAATCCAAAATATAACTCTCCTTTTTAGCCTCTTTCAATCCTCTTCCTCTCTCTAAGGAATCCTCTCTTCCTCTCTGTCTCTCTTTCAATCCTCTCTTCCTCTCTGTCTGGCCCTAGAGAGCTCATGTCTGGCACTAATGAGCCTCCGTCCCCAGCTTTACACGTGACGTTGGAATATCATCCGCACACCTGTGCTGAACACAGGCTCTATCAGTTCTCTGGCCTCACCTGTGCTGTACACTCTGGAAGAGCTCCTGCTGCCCACGTATCTTACCAGGAGTCACCATCATGGGCACCAAAGTACGGGGATTCTGGTCTCTCAGTGTACCTTAACAATTTTTATCATTTGTTCATAATACTTTTTGGGGCATTGAAACGCATGATTTCTCCAGGGTTACCAGCTGGTCTAGGTGATATCAAAATGAGTTTACTAACAGCTGATTAAAAATTAAGCTAATTTAAAAAAGTCCTTAGACTGGGGAGAGCTTGTTGGTTCCAATTAGTGAGTAGAGAAGCGGTGAATCTTTGTTCATTAATAATGAGCCTCCATTAATCTCCATAGTCTCTTGGGAGACACCCCTAATAATTTGCTTATTAGAAAACATAAGTTTTTCAAGAAAAATTTACAGTAGGGTTTTCTCAAAAAAGATGCTCTTGACACAAAACTAAATTAAGAAACAAAGGTTTTCACATGTGTATGACAATTCATTATTGTTAATCTCATAGTGTATTAAATGTTTTTATGATTCTGAAGGTGTAATTTTTCCAAAATGTAAGACAATGACTTATTATTGTGATAAGAATTTCTTTCAGAATCAGACCTCTGCCTTTAACAAAAAAAACTTAGGATGTATATCCCACTAAAGGCCCACTAATTAGGTAAAAGCTTCTTACGCATCAGTTATAGATGACTGGTTAGAAGGGTCATGTAAAAATGAAAATATATGTATGTCATAAATGTCATCAGACATGGCAGCCAGGTTTGAGCTCCAGTGTGCCGGGCGCCCCGCAACCCGGCAGCGATTGAGACTGGGCGTGGCTTCTTGGGAGGCTGAAAACAGGAGGGGCGCTATGAGTCTGATTTACATAGTGAGACCTGTAGAGCCTTAGTAAAATTAAACAAAAGTTATCGTGATCATCAGGTGCAACACTATGTTCAATTTTGACTCCAAATTTCTGTGTGAAAATATGCAGCTGTGGTTTGTTAACACTCTATAGGGATTTAAATATTAGGGTACCCATGTTTGTTAGAAAATAATGGTTCAAGGCTGACCAGATAGCTCAGCGGACTAACGCACCTGCTTAGGCAGAGCGCAGTGGCCGGGGTTTGATCCCCAGCGTGCCATGCCAGGCCCCATCCCCAGGGCACGCTGACACAGTGATTGAGATGGGAGTGGCCGTGTGCACCTGTAATCCCAGCACTTGGGAGGCTGAAATGGGAGAATCAGTAGGAGACTATCAACGTAGTGAGATCCTGTACACCCTGTAGACCTTGTGTGAATACATAAAAAAGAAAAAATAATGACTCAGTTTTGTGTTTAACATGTTTAATAGTCAGATAAGATAGAAACATTAAGCTTACTGCCTACATTACCGGGTAATGTTATTAATCTTGTCTCCACATATTTAACAACTAAGGTTTGGAGCCGGTGGCGCATGCTTGTAATCCCAGCACTCGGGAGGCTGAGGCAGGAGGATTGTTGTGAGTTCGAGACCAGCCTGAGCTACAAAGTGAGCTTAAAGCCAGCCTGAACTACATAACGAGACCCTGTCTCAAAAAGACAAAAAAAAAAAAAAAAAAAAAAAAAAAAAAAAAAAAAAGAAAAGAAAATTAAAGGATCTGTGACATAAGAAGATAGTCCATATTTTGGCCATAGCTCTCCAGGGTCAATGAGGACTCAGGACACAGGAGAGCCTCTGTTGCAACATCCTTTAGTGTCTGTTTGGGTTCCTGACTGATCAGGCACAGAATTTTTGAAATGCAACAATACTACATATAGTGCTTCAGGAGAGCTTCCTGAAGGAAGCATTTCTTAGGATTGGTTAGTATTAGAGCCAGGGAATGAGCTCTGCTCAGCTCACTTTTAGGATGTAGAGAGTTGTGGAGGAATGTAAGCCAAGGAAGAAAGACAGCCTGGATGCTTTTGCAGGAGCTGGAGGATTGACAATGGAAAACTATATGCAGTATCAAAAAGTACTATGTGGATGCAATGGGAGAGTGGCTGGCAAAACGTGTCCCAGTGACTGTCTGAGGAGCCCCAAGGACTGTCTTCAGTCTTAACTCACTGGTGAGCTGTAAGGAGGACTAAGCACGGGGTGGGCAGCAGAATGCAGTCAGTGATGTTACCTGGCTCCTGCCATGCTGAGCTAGTACCCCAGCTAAGCAATAAAAGATCTGAGGACAAAGGCCCTGAGGTTAACTTTGGACAAATTGTGTGCCTTAGTGCTTCCTGGTAAGATAACAAAATAACCAAGGCAGGGTGCTTTACAAAGCAAGGAGATAAATTTCCTTCATATTGTGGCCCTGGTGACTTCCAGCTCTTGTGAGGTCTTCCAGCTATGTCATAGCAGAACACACAGCCTAATGGTGGGAAAGTGTGGGAGCAGCCCACATGGAAAGACAGGAAGCCAAAAGGCCAGAGAGGAGCTGGTCGCTCTCATTCATCATCACCCTGGCGAGAACCAACTCACTCTGGGAGATGTGGAAGACGGACAGCTTTGCGCCCGACACACAGATTCTTGCGTGTCGACTCTCGCTAGCTGGCCTACAGAAGTCACCGTTCCCTCACACCCAACCATGAACCTCTGCCCATTCTCCACGCATGCCTCTGTTCCTTGGGCGAGGCGTAAAAGCTGAGGGCTATGGAGAATCACCCTTTGTTCCTCCGAGCAATTGGCCATCACTGAGCCCATTACATGTGCAGTTTTCTCTCAGTTCCATTTTCAGCTGTGTGCCACATCACCGAGGAGGAGACAGAACTTTCCATGAGGATCCTCAGTAACTAGGCCTCCCCGATAAAAACCCAAGAGAACTTATTTTAAAACCCTGAAACGAGAAAAATACTATAGCAAATTTTTCATGTCAAAATGAACTTTTTAATTTCAATTGTTCACTTACCTGATATCCTTAACCAGGTGGGGGGAATTGCTCTTGTTTGAAACTGAAATATTGTCTGAGGAATGGATGAGAAAGATGTGGTGTTTTTATTTATTTTTTATTTTTTAAATTTATTTATTTGTTTTAACCTGAAGAGTGAAAAATAGAAGCAAAAACAAAGAGAACAAATGACATAAACAGGGTAACATACAATGATACATATACAGATTTTCACAACATGGATGGCTAATTACTATATATATATATATATTTAAATAAAACAATCCAACACAGATCAGCAGTCCACAATAGAAGTAGGTTATCCACAGAAGTTGTTGACTTGAGCCATTCACAGCTCATTATATTAATATAACTTTATATACCTTCATTTTTATACTTTTCTGCTGGTTGGATAAGAATGAGTTAAAGCAAGACCTATATAACAAAAATATAACTTTTGTATCAGATAAGGTCAGTCAGGTACCCTCAGGGTTTATCCTGTAACCCTGTACCACTCTTTGTAGATCCCTTATCAGTGTCAGCCTTGTGGATGAGTTGAAGTTGACCAATTTGCTTGACCAATTTGCTCTCTGTGGAAGCCTGAGAGAAAGTTTTCTCTCCATGTGACTCTCCTCAGGCACACTATACATCATCGATCGCATTCCTCTGTGGCCCCATAATCTCCTTGATCAGAAAATTTGGGTCACAACTGAATTACATGATGTTACAGTACAGGTTCTCTTATGTCCTGAGTATTCACTCACCTTGAAAGGATAGGGCCAAAATGTTGACTGACCTTGCAGCCTTTCTTTTTCTCCAATCTTTGATCTGCAAACTTAGGTTGATAACCCTCCAGAAGAGTTTATTATTACCCTGCAACATATGCAGTTCAGTTTACCCTCACTATTAGTCTAAATATCAGACATCATAGGCATAACATGGAACATGTATTTTCCATCAAGTATTGAGATACTAAACTCTAAGTCCGTACAGAATATGAAGAAAAAATTAAAAAAAAAAGAATGAACACTTACATATATTTACATGGATATTTAGAAATCCATCGATATACAGCATAGTAGCATTGTAGCAGGACTGTCTTGTGACTTTTTTGGTCTTATTTTTTATTTACTACCCTTTAAAAAATGGCAGTATAGTAATAGCTGGTATGTCATGACAAGTACATATTTAGAAGACCAGAGTGGCAGGCATTTGGAGTGTGACCCTTCTATTACACATTGTTAAATTCAGTGCAGTTGCTTGGTTCACAGGTATCAGCATATATAGTTAGTTGGGGTGAGAATCCTACTACTTAACTGCTAGTTTCAAAAAATCTCCTGATGTTTCTCAGGATCATTGTCTTACCCATTTAGTGTGTATAAGTGAATGGTCTTGCCTCTGTCATCTTTCTCAGCTTTTCTCCTTGCCCTCTCCAAATTGTCCAGTCCTCAAGTTCTTGCTTTCCTTTCAATTGTGCTATACATTTCTATTTGTAATTCTTCTTTTGAGTTATACTAGGGAGACTATATGATATTTGCACATGTGGGTCTGGATTATTTTGCTTATAAGTATGTCTTCAAATGGCATCCACTTAAATATGAAGGCTTCAAGTTTATCATTCTTTATAGTTGAATAATACTCCATTGTATAAAAATAATACATCTTAGCCAGGTGTGGTGGCGCATGCCTATAATCCCAGCACTCAGGAGGCTGAGGTAGGAGGATTGTTGTGAGTTCAAGACCAGCCTGAGCTACAAAGTGAGCTTAAGGCCAGCCTGAACTGCACAGTGAGACCCTGTCTCAAAAAGACAATAATAATAATAATAATAATAATAATAATAATAATAATACATCTTTTTCAACCATTCCTCATGTGACAGGCATCTTGGTTGTTTCCAAGGTTTTTCTATCACAAATTCTGCTGCTATAAGCATAGGTACACATATATACTTATGGTAAGATGTTTTCAGTTCTTCTGGGAAAATTCCCAATAGGGGTATAGCTGGCTTGAATGGGATTTCCAGTCCTAGTTTCTTAAGGAGTCTCCACACTGATTTCCATAATGGTTGCACCAGTCTACATTCCCACCAGCAGTGGAGAAGAGTTCCCTTTTCCCCACAACTTCTCCAACATTTGTTGTTGGTTGATTTCTTTATGATAGCCATTCTTTCTGGAGTGAGATGGTATCTGAAGTGCTGTCTTAATTTGCATTTCATGGGTGACTAGTGATGTGGAGTATTTTTTCATATATTTATTCATTTCTTTAATTTTGTCCTTTGAGAAGTGTCTGTTCATCTCGGATGCCCATTTCTGGATTGGGTCTTCAAATTTAGGGGCCTTGATATTTTTAGTTCTTTATAAATTCTAGAGAGCAGACCCTTGTCTGAGTTCTTTTTTTTTTTTTTTTTTTGTCTTTTTGAGACAGGGTCTCACTACACAGTTCAGGCTGGCCTTAAGCTCACTTTGTAGCTCAGTCTGGTCTCGAACTCACAACAATCCTGCCTCAGACTCCCGAGTGCTGGGATTCCAGGCATGTGCCACCATGCCTGGCTCCTTGTCTGAGTTGTTATGAGTTAGGATTTTTTCAAAATTTGTGGATTGTCTTTTCACTTTGTTGGTAATTTCTTTTGGTATGAAAACACTCTCAATAACAGGTGGTCCCAGTTGTTAATTCTTTCAAGTGTTTCCCGTGCAAATACATGTTTGTTCATGAAGTCTTGGCCTACCCCTATGTCTTTTAGAGTTCCTCCTACTTTCTTTCCCAGGAGATTGAGTGTCTCTGTTTTTTTTTTTTTTGTCTTTTTGTGACAGGGTCTCACTATGCAGTTCAGGCTGGTCTTGAACTCACAGCAATCCTCCTGCCTCAGCCTCCTGAGTGCTGGGATTACAGGCATGTGCCACCACACCCAGCTGAGTGTCTCTGTTTTAATGTTAATATCTTTAATCCATTTTGACGTTAGCTTAGTGCATGGTGATAAACCTGGGTCAAGTTTTAGTTTTCTACAGTGGAAAGTCAATTTTTCAAGCAAGATGTGATGTTTTAATACAATGGAATATTACTCAGCTATAAAGAATGATACTCAAAGCTTTCATACATAAGTGGATGCTACTTAAAGATATACTCATAAGTAAAGTAAATCAGACCCACATGTGTAAACATTATATAGTCTAGTGTAAGAACTCAAAGGAAGAAATAAAAAGTGAAAGGTGTAACACAGTTAAATGGAAAGTGAGAACTTAAGGATTAAACAATGAAGAGAGAGCAAAGAGAAAAGTTAGGAAACATGGCAGGGGCAAAAACCATACATTTATATACACAAGATGGTTAAGGCAATGATCTTGATAATTTTTTTTGAAACTAGCACTTAATTTATAGGATTTTTAACCTGACTAACTATATGTGCTGATACCTGTGAACTAAGCAACTGCACTGAGGATAGCAATGTGTAATATTAGGGCCATGCTTGGAATGCCTGCCATTCCAGTTTTCTAAATGTGTACTGCTGCTAATGTCATATCCATTACTGCTATACTCTCTCTCAAATAAATGTTTGTTTAATAAAAATGTAATAAAAGAAAACAAGAGACAAGAAAAAATGTCATAGAACTGTCCTGCTACAATGTTGTATATGGCTAGATCTCCAAATTTCTTTGTAAAAATGTGTAATTGTTTATTTTTATTTTATTATCTTTTATTTTTTCACATTCTGGAGGGATTTAAAGTTTAGTATATCAATGATTGTTGGAAAATACCTGTTCTGTGTTATGTCTAAGGTGTTTGATATTCAGACAGACACTGACATTAAGCTCAAATGCCTATGCTATAGAGTAATAATATCATTAAGTTTCTCTTCTGGAGGGTTAACAATTTAAGTTTACAGACCAAAAAACTAGAGAGAAAGAAGGGCTACAAGGATAGCCAACATTGTGGCCCTAGCCCTTCAAGGTCAGTGAGTATTCAGGACATAAGAGATCCTGTACTGTAACATCCTGTAACTCAGTGGTATCCCAAATTTTCTGTTGAAGGAGATTATGGGGCCACAGAAGAAAGTGACTGACGATGTAGAGTGGGCCTAAGGAGAGTCACCCAGAGAGAATACATTCTCTCTCAAGCTTTCACAGAGAGCAAATTGGTTAGCATTGGCCATGACTCATCCAGCTGGCTGACACTGACAAAACAGCTACAAACTTCTACGCATGAATTCAGGATAAGTCCTGAGGGGAGTTGACTGACCTTGTCAGATACAAAAGTTACATTTCCTGCTTTATAGGTCTTGCTTTATCTTGTTCTTAACCATCTAGCAGAGAAGTATAAATACATGGTATAAAAAGTAAAGCCATATTAATATGGTGAGCTATAAAAGGCTCAAGTCAGCAACTTCTGACATTGGCAGTTCCATGGGTAACCCACTATTAGGGACTATTGGATTATTTTGCTGAATTCATGCACCTACAGTAGTTTATTTTTTTTATTTTTTGGTGGAATGAGGGATTGAACTCAGGCCTTGTGCTTGCCAGGGAAGCACTTATTCCACTGAGCCATCTCCCCAGCCCTTTCCTGCAATATTTGAATGGCAATGGAGCACCCATATCTGACAAAAGCAAACAATAGGGGGGATATAAATGAAGGTCCTCTGGTAGTGAAAAAAACAAACAAACAAAAACAACAACAACAACAACAAAAATATATATATATATATTAGGATAGATATAAAGCTACTTTCTTAGTTTAATGAGAAGACATACTAATAGTGATTTTTTTAGAATGAGCAATTTATTTATTTCTTAAATTAATTTTATTGAGAAAGAAATAGCAATGACACAGTTTCAAATAGGTTAGTAGGACAGGAATAGCCATCTCTGACAAAACTAAACAAAAAGGGGGATATCAATAAAGGACCATTTTATAGTGAAAAAATATATATCTGTATATGCAAAATAGGATAGCTACACAGCTACTTTCTCAATTCAATGAGAAGAAAGATTTGTACTAATAGTGTTTAGACAAGATATCATGTCTGCATCTTATACTCTGAATAACTACTATGAAGACAACAATATGCAGTGTGTTAATCATTGTAATTGTCCCACTAACCTATTTTAAAACTCTCATTGCTATTTCTCAATAAAATTAATAAAAAAATAAAATTGAGATATTAAGAAGAAAATAAATAATAAGAAAAACAAAATCTGTGTGAGACACGCATAGACTTTTAAAGGGTTTCAACAAATGCTTCAAAGGCTGGAATACATGGAGTCTCTTTCCATTTTGCAGAATAAGTAGGCCATATTTGCAGATAGATGGGTTTACCCAATAATTTAAATGCTCAATATCATTCTAATCTTTTCCTTCAATCAACTTCAAAGTTAAAACTATTCTTTTGAGTACATAAAAGATATTAAAAATTTCACCTGAAAGAATAAAAATGTAAACGTAAATAAAAATGTAAAACTGAAGATTATTTCATAAGTAACTTAAAGAAATTGGTTACTTGTGAATAAATCACAAAGTTAAGACAGAAGCAAACACCAAACAGTTTATATAAATGAGACCATAAAGAGTTTGGAGGAAAAGTTGATGGTTATTTGGCTGATTTCTCATTAGGGAGGTATTTTTGAATGTGAAAGCAGTGTTGGAAGTCACAGATAGAAAATTTTGACTCCAGAGGAAAAAGAAACCGAAACTTTTGTGTTACTTGTTTTTACATTTATAGGATAAAAAACCTGCTGCTACAACTTAGAGGAGGAGAGGGCTATTTTAGCTCACAATTCATAGAGGTCTCAGTTGGTAGTCGGCTGGCTCCAAGGCAGGGCAGGAGGGCAGAGGGTTTACTCATGGCAGGGCAGCAGGAATCAGAAGGAGGTTAAGGGAGGAGGAAGACAGAGACGCCCCCCAGGCCACACCCCTGCGACCCACCTCCTCCAACCAGCATCGACTCCCAACGTCACACTGAGCTACAACCTCATCAGTGGACTAATCCAGAGGGTGTTCTGCTCCCATGACCCGTTCACGTCCCGAAGGCTCCCCCTACTGCTCTGGAGGCTTTGCGAGGACATCTGGTTACTAACCAGACAGCTGCTTACCGGAAAACAGGCAGGTCCCTTCTGGGGCACCCGGGGAAACCTGCGCGGAGCTGGGCAAAGCTGCTGCTTCCACAGCGTCCTGTACACACCACTTACGACTGGTCACTCTGGGATGAGTCACGAAGAGTAGGATCCCAGAAGAGCTCAATTCAGTTGGCGATGGCTGCCCACCAGAAATAGCTAGAGCTTGCGTATGGTCAGGAGCTTACTATTATTGGATGAGTGACCCTCAGGCAGGGGACAAGGAGTCCTGATGCCTGGACCTCAAGATCGACGTGGAGGACTACCTACGAGGGCAGAAGACTAATAATACGGCAGGTACTATGAGCAGCTGCCATTTGAGTTCAAAGTTACATATCAGGTTCCAGAGGAAAGGAAACTTTTGTTGAAGATGACATTTTAAATGTATTTAAAATGCTGAATGGAATTTAACTGCTGGAGTTAGAGATGGAGAAATCAAACCCCGTGAAGAAAGTTATCATCCCTGTTAAGACTGAAGGCCCTATTTAGGGCAACTTGATTGCCACAAAATCTATGAGTTGGGCACATACAATGAAAGAGCAGTGCTGAAGAAGCTGAACTGTGTCCCTGGGTCGAATGCAGCGCTCTGCACAGACAAGCTGAGCAGTAAATGTCAGATAAAAATAAAATTACCATGTGCACTTCTTTAAAACTCAAAGCACCAGCGAAACTATCACTCAAATACTAATGTCTAGCAGCAAGGCTTAGTACTCAGATGGTCAGGTTAAGGCAAGTGTGTGACAGGACTGGAGGTGCTGGTGGCCAGACTGTCACCACAAGGAGTGCGGGCACGAATGCGAGGAACGTCTGTGACCATCAGGCACACCTGGGCAGGCTGCACTCTGGGATCTGTTCTGGGCCCTGGATTCAACATGGAGCTCTGCTATCCAGAGATCTTGGTTCACTGGCACAGGGAGCAGAAATGGGGGTTGGGGGAGGACAGCAGAGCACGTCCATGTGTGCCTGCGCTGGCAGACGGTGCCGACGAGCGCAAGGTTGCCCTCCGCCTGCGCTTGGCTTTTCTAATGAGACAACTTCAGGGAATTTGGGGACAGAGATGGAAATGCTTTCAAGCACAAGCAGGGCACCCCTCATGGAGAGGAAGGTCTGCCACAGAACAGCAGGCTTCTAGTCCTGCTGTGCCTGATGAAGAACTGGAAGGGGCAGTCGGCATAGAACACTGGCGATTCCCTTAAACAATACATTTGAATCTTACTAGCTGATGCTGCTGCAGCCTCCGTGCCTTCTTCACTGACCTCCACCACACTCTGGTGCAGGAACTTGGACACATACAGGTTGCTGTCAGCTGACCTCCCAGCCAGGTGTGCAGTGCCCTGCTGAAAAGCATTCACCACACCCAGACCCTGCAGCGCAGAGCCCATGTCATAATTTGCGTGCAATTTAAATGTGGGAAGGAAAACTTTCACTTCAGTATTCTTCCTGTGCACTGGACTTGTCCAGGTTCAGAACTTCTCAAAAGTGAGAGCTTTTTCCACCTGAAAAACCAGGATTGGGCTTGACTATTCAGACCTCATTCCTGCCTGTACAGTCCCTTGCAGGGGCAGCCCAGCCTCATCTGGTAGCCAGGTGGTGCTCACTGTCACACACTGCCCCACCAGCTGCCGAGAAGCTTCTGAGTTTCTGGCTTGTTCTGCTTCCAGCCACTGTGATGCCACCCAGTGTGGCTTCTGTAGAAGGAGATGGGCTCCGTGTGTCCTTCACCGCTGCCACACTGCCAGGCAGTGTCTACACACTTCATGGGGGATTTGGGCTTTCTGAGATTTTAGGTTTTCTACATGAGGCTTAGTCTTGGAGCAGATAACCCATTCCTGGTGAGCAAGGAACAAAAGGGTTGTCGCTGTGAGCCACCACGCAGGGGGCTGACACTACAGAGAATGGTGTCTTAGGAAGAGGGAACAGCATGAGGGTCTTGCTGGGCTCCTTAGCTAATCCTGACAAGAAAGACTTATGGTTTCATAGAGGAAGTCCACTGGGAAAATTAAAAGGAGAAGGAATGAGAAAAAAAGCAAAACAAGACCTAAAAGACACAGATACTGCAAACAGCACTGTGACTTACACAAGAGGGAAAGTCTGCAGGCAGGTCTCAGAGATGCAAAGGACACAGAGTCAAGACACTGCCCTTCAGGCCCAATACAGTGCACAGGGACGGGGTGCAGGGACCCGCTGTGAGGAGAGCTCCTGCTCAGGGCACACTGTGTGTTCCCACCCTCTGCACAGGCGTTTGCATTGTTGTGGGGTCTCTGTGTTACTACCACAGATACATTGCCTGTGAACTCCAAGCTGACCTTCTAGAAAGGCCTCCTAGTCAAACACCTGCTCATCCCTGAGATAGGGCACTGGATGGACAAAGAGGCACCAAGAAATCAGATTAAGGTAACTGAAATGAATGCCCCTATAGGCAGCGGTGCCTCATTTAGTCCAAAGAAAGCCCTGGAGCCAACCTAACAGTCCCAGAGCGGGAGGGTTCCCCAAAATGTCACCGGGCAGCTACAGTCAAGGCCCAAGGGCATCAGTCTTCCCAGGGTCCTGTCCTGTCTGGAGCAGCTTCCTGTTTTGCACTTTTTTCTTCTGACAAATGCAGTGTCTCCTCTGTTCAGCTCTGCTCCTCTAGTTCATTACGGGTGCTGAATACAGCATCTCAGGGAGCTGCACATCTCAGGGGAGCTCACTTCTGGATATGACAAGGTGGGGCTCTGAGTGCATTCAGGAGAAGAGTGTCCGAGGTCAGGAGGGGACAGAGGGACAGCTAAGGGCAGGAGTTCTTGCAACTGTTGTTCTGGTGGAAAAGGACACCAGGACATCAGCAGATGCTCCAGGGACGATGGAAAGCACCCACCAGGCCTCTGTCTCACCTTGCTGTGCTTAAATCTTTGTGCGGGAGTACTAGGACCATGCTCAGCTCCCAGCCCTGGCACAGCAGCCCCGTCACCTGGGCCCCCACCTCTCATGTGGGCCCAAGGAAACCTGGCTTCCTGGAACGTCATCCTCACCGGCCACTGCTCCTCCTGGGGGGTGAGCAGAGGGGCGCACATGTCTCAGGGATTCGCCAAGCGGGGAGAAAACTGCCCATAGGAGCTCCCTGAGTGCTCCAGCACCCAGGATGGAAGTGGTGTTTGTGTACTAGGTGACCCCGGGGGGAACCTCAGCCAGGACTTCCCACAGGAATGAAAATCATGGAGTGGGCAGGGGCAGGAGGAGCTGGGTACCTGCTGTGGCCAGCAGCATCCCATGGGAAGCTCGAAATGCTCCCTGTGCTACTGCTTGGCTCTAGAGGGCCCCACAGTCCCATGCTCTCAAAAGTACGTGAATTGTTATGTGAAGTGAATCTTATTTTAACATGCAGGGGTAATTTAACATGTGTAAATGTCCTAATTATTTTTCTTCTAATTATTTTTTATTTTGTTTACCCTTTTATAAGACAGTAGAGGATTTAGCAATCTATTTTAACTTCTGCTTTAATTAAAATTGAAAATGTAAAGACTAGGTTTTTGTCACTTGGTCTTGATATTAGAAACTTGCAAATACTAAACTAAATAATTATTAAGTTAACTAACAATTCAAACTAGTACTAATTTTCATTTAAAATTACTTCATTAAATATTCATGGAGGCAAGTATTACACAGATAACAAAACAGGGAAAGACAGAACAAAAAAAGCGAACTACAGGCTAATCTCCTTCATGAATATAGAGGCAAAAATCCTCAATAAAATCCTAGCAAATAGAATACAGCAAATCGTCAAGAAAATCATATACCATGACCAGGGAGGATTCATCCCAGGGATGCAAGGAAGGTTCAATATTTTAAAATCTATAAATGTAATATATTGTATCAGTGGAGCCAAAACTAAAAAACACATGATTAATCCAGTTGATGCAGAAAAGGCTTTTAACAAAGTCCAACACTCATTCATGTGCGAAGTCCTACAGAAAATTGGAATAGAAGGCCTCTACTTCAGTCTGATAAAAGCCATCTATGACAACCTCATGGCTGATATATTTCTAAAAGGGAAAAAGCTCAAATCTTCTACTCTCAGATACGGTACAAGACAAGCATGTCCTCTATCACCCCTCTTATTCAATGTAGTTCTGGAATCATTAGCTAGAACCATTGGAGAAGAGGGAGAAATAAAAGGAACAAGAATAGCTAAAGAAGAAGTTAAATTATCATTATTTGCAGATGACATGGTACTTTATTTGGAAGACCCAAAAAACTCCACCAACAAGCTACTAGAATTGATACACAAATTCAGTAGCATAGCAGGATACAAAGTCAATACCCAAAAGTCAATAGCATTTCTCTACACAGATAACAAACACACTGAGAGAGAAATTAGAGAAACAATACCCTTTAAAATAGCATCGTGGAAAATAAAATACCTTGGAATACATCTGATTAAAAATATCTTTTCATGGAAAATTACAGTAATCTGAAAAAAGAGATGGTAGAAGACTTGAGAAAATGAAAAGATATTCCCTGCTCCTGGATAGGAAGAAACCCGATGGCTATACTCCCAGAATTATTGTACAGATTGAATGCAATTCCTATCAAACTACCACCAACATACCTCCCAGAACTAGAGAAATCATTCCTACAATTTATTTGGAACCAGAAAAGACCTAGAATAGCAAAGGCAATCCTGGCCAACAACGACAAGGCAGGAGACATTACAATTCCTGACTTGAAATTATACTATAATGCTACTGTAATAAAATCTGCATGGTACTGGCAAAGAAATAGACCCAAGGATCAGTGGAATAGATTAGAAGACGCTGAATTCCCTAGGAACACATGCGCACACCTTATCTTTGACAAAGGGGCCAAACATACTCACTAGAATAAAGGCAGCCTCTTTAACAAATGGTGCTGGAAAAACTGGCTTTCTACATGCTGAAAACTAAAACTTGACCCAGATCTATCACCATGCACTAAACTAAAGTTAAAATGGATTAAAGATCTAAACATTAAAACAGAAACACTCAATCTCCTCGAAGAGAAAGTAGGAGGAACTCTTGAAGACATAGAGGTAGGGAAAGATCTCATGAACAAAATTCAAACTGCACAGGTAATACTTGAAAGAATTAACAACTGGGACTACATCTTATTGAGAATTTTTTTTTTCTGAGAAGTTTTTGCATGTCAAAAGAAATTACCAACAAAGTGAAAAGAGAACCCACAAATTTTGAAAAAATCCTAACTCATAAGCAATCAGACAAAGATCTTCTCTCTAGAATTTATAAAGAACTAGAAAACATTAGGGCCCCTAAATTTAAAGACCCAATCCAGAAATGGGCATCCGAGATGAACACACACTTCTCAGAGGATGAAATTAAAGAAGCAAATAAATATATGAAAAAATGCTCCACATCACCAGCCATCTGTGAAATGCAAATAAAAACAGCACTGAGATACCATCTCACCCCAGAAAGAATGGCTATCATAAGGAAATCAACCAACAACAAATGTTGGAGAGGTTGTGGGGAAAAGGGAACACTTCTCCACTGCTGGGGGGAATGTAGGCTGGTGCAACCACTGTTGAGATCAGTATGGAGACTCCTCAAAAGAGTAGGACTGGAAATCCCATTCAAGCCGGTTATGCCCCTACTGGGAATTTTCCCAGAGGAACTGAAAAACATTATATCATAGTGATATATATGTACCATGTTTATACAGCTCAATTTGTGATAGCCAAATCTTGGAAACAACCAAGATGCCCGTCACATGAGGAATGGTTGAAAAAGATGTGGTATTTTTGTACAATGGAGTATTACTCAGCTATAAAGAATGATAAACTTGAAGCCTTCATATTTAAGTGGATGCCAGTTGAAGGTATACTTATGAGTGAAATAAACCAGACCCATATGTGCCAATATCATATAGTCTCCTTAGTATAAGTACTCAAAAGAAGAATTACAAATAGAAAGTTATAACAATAAAGGAAAGAAAGACCTGGAGGATTGGGCAATAAGGAGAGGGCAAGGAGAAATGCTGGGACACATGACAGGAGCAAAACCATTCATTTGTTCACACTAAATGGGTAGGGCAATGATCCTGAGAAACATCAGCAGGTTTCTGAAACTAGCAGTTATTTGGTAGGATTCTCACCTTCACTAACTGTATATGATGATACCTGTGAACCAAGCAACTACCCTGAATTTAGCAGTGTGTAATAGGAGGGTCACACTTGGAATGCCTGTCATTCTGGTCTTCTAAATACCTACTTCTTGTCATGACATACCAAGTATTGATGCACTATGTTTCAAATAAAAGTTTTTTTTTTTTAAAGGGAAATCAATGAAAAATAAGACAAAAAAAATCACAGGGCAGTCCTGCTACAATGCTGTACATGAATAGATTTCTAAATTTCTATGTAAATATATGCAAGTGTTCATTGCTGTTTTTCTAAAAAAAATTCTTTTCTTTCTTCATATTCTATAAGGACTTAGAGTTTAGTATCTCAATATTTGGTGGAAAATACATGTTCCATGTTATGCCTATGATGTCTGATATTTACACTAATAGTGAGGTAAACTGAACTGCATATGTTGCAGGGTAATAATAAACTCTTCTGGAGGGTTATCAACCTATGTTTGCAGATCAAAGATTGGAGAAAAAGAAAGGCTGCAAGGTCAGTCAACATTTTGGTCCTATCCTTTCGAGGTGAGTGAATACTCAGGACACAAGAGAACCTGTACTGTAACATCATGTAATTCAGTTGTGCCCCAAATTTTCTGATCAAGGAGATTATGGGGCCACAGAGGAATGGGACTGATGATTTATTGTGTGCCTAAGGAGAGTCACATAGAGAGAAAACATTCTCTCAGGCTTCCACAGAGAGCAAATTGGTCAAGCAAATTGGTCAACTTCAATTCATCTACAAGGCTGACACTGATAAGGGATCTACAAAGAGCGGTACAGGGTTACAGGATAAACCCTGAGGGTACCTGACTGATCTTATTTGATACCAAATCTTATCTGATACAAAAGTTACATTTTTGTAAAGGTGTTGCTTTACCTTGGTCTTAAGCATCCAGCTGAAAAGTACAAAAAGGAGGTATAAAAAGTAAAGCCATATTCATAAACTGAGGTGTGAATGGCTCAAGTCAACAACTTTTGAAGATAACTGATTGCTATTGTGGACTGCTGAACTGTGCTGGATTGTTTTGCTGAATTCATGCACGTATAGTATTTATTTATTTTTTACTTTCTTTTTTTGTTTGTACTTTTAATTATTACTTTTAAAGAATACAAAATAGTGTTAGAAGAAAACAGCATTATACATGATACAAGATTTCTATGAGAGGCAAGATCTGCACTAATGGTGGTTGGACAGA